>JAHPZR010000457.1:0-12500 GCA_019787425.1 Platygyra sinensis | reverse complement strand
TTATTTGGCATGTAGTAGACCTTGAACGGGCACCATCCACGAAACTTGCGGAGAGTTTTGTCGATGGTAATGTAGTCTGAGAGGGTGTAGTAGGCCTCACAATTAGCCATGAAGTCGTTGAACACTTCTCTTGTAGGGGCAAACTTGTCAGTTCGACAACGCTCTTCTTGTGTGGTCTTGTCACCAAAGTGAAGAAGTCGGACAAGAAGCTTGAAGCGTTGAAATGGCATTGTTGCTTTGAAAATAGGTCTTCCACAGTCTTCTTGCCACAGGGTCTGAAGGGACTTGTGGTATGCTCTGTATACACCACGCATCATCATCAACCCTATTACTGCTTGCAACTCCTCTCTATCAGTTGGCACGAATTCTTTATTCTCTTCTTCTGGATGACTTTCATTGTAGATATCAGTGACTCTTTGTCCCTCGCTGTTGGTGTGCCTTACTATCTTCTCCAGTATGTTTTCAGACAAGAAAAGTTTGAAGGCCTCTTTTTCCATCTTCACATTTTTAGCTGCCCCCTTCAACCCTGCTTTTTCCCTTACCATGTTGTGACTGGAATGTCTCACTTGAGGTCTTGTGGGAGGTGTGGTTTGCCGCATTCTTCCTGCTTTTGCCTTACAAATGGCTGGTAACTGGAATCTTGGAGGCCTCCTTTCTGCCCCTCATTCTCTACCTCTACCTCTACCTCTACCTCTACCACCTACAGCTACACCTCCCACAGCAGCACCACCTCTAGCATTACCTCTATTTCCTGCCCTCTGGGTAGCTCGCCCTCTCAATCCCCTTCCTCTGTTACCTCCCAGTCCAGTGGCAGTGATTCTTCTTTTGTTTCCTCTTTGTTCTACATCTTCTCTTAAAGTTCTTTCAAAGTCACTATCACCAGTACTATCTTCACTGCTTTCATCTTCATCACTACTTTCATGTTCTACTTCTAATTCAATCATTCTCACTTACGGTTTTGTCATCAGAATTGTCAGACTCATTGTTTACATCCATCAGCTGTTCTATGGCATTGTTATTACCTGACTGTTCTTCTAAAGTAACATTTAGATCTTCGAAATTTACAGTTTCGTCCTGCTCATCTTCATCCACAATTTCGCTCTCAGAATTTGCAGTTTCACTGTCATTGCTAAATTCGTTCAGGTCTGGTGGTTTGTCCTCTTCGCATTCGGAAAGCACCATTGTAAGCACTTGCTCCTCCGTAAAGAACCGTTGGAAACTCATTAGTACAAAAAGGAAGCTAAAAGTATCAAAAAACCCAAAAACTCAAAAAACTGCCACGAAATAACAAACCACATGACACCTTCAAGGGTGCCACCATATTGGATTCCCAGAATGCATTGCACCTACAAGTTGTAAACCGCTGACGAAAAGTACAACTTAGGCTTGTTCAAATCACTGGAACTATAAACCTTCATGTAAAAATAGAAAATAAGACACAGGGAGGAAATAAAACTTATATTGTACTTCCCTTTCCAACTTTAAGATTTGAATTATTTCATAGCTTGTAACAACCCACAAACTTCACCTCACTTCCCTTTTAATAACTTATGCACCTACCGGTCGATTTTCACCAAATTTTCAGAAAAGGAGTCTTAAAGATAAACGAGTAGAGGGGGTAAGTTTCTAAAGAAACTATGGTGCTGCGTCGGTGGGAGTATTACAGGATAATTTGGTTTTATCAACTGAGTTGATAATGTGAATTAGCCACCGTAAAGAGATTCGAAAGCTGACGTTTCAAGCGCTAGCCCTTCGTCGGAGCGAATCCAAAGATAAACGAACAGCTACTGAAAAGGAGAGATGTGCAGACAAAATCCCCACAGCAAAATCTTAAAAAAAACCTTAGGGGGGGTTGCATCCACCCCCCCCTTATGTATCTGAGGGTTAAGGGTAGACTAAAATAAACATTACATCACAAAAATACATATTAAAATACAAGAGTGTGAGGAAACCTAATACAAAAATTGACCAAGAAGTGCAATGAAAAGAACAAGGAAATAATACGTGCTTAGTGATTGTCCTCTCTGTAATGCCTGAATGCACAAGTCACAAGATAAATGCAGTAACCTTTGCAGTAAGCTCTCTCAGTTGGAACTGATGGATCATAACAGTTTTCAGTGGAGTTACTTGAGCCTTGCCCATGGCAAAGCTGCAGTGGACTTGACTGGTGTCATCTGTAAGACGCAAGTAAAAACATTGGTGGTATCCATGGTTGTTTGGAGCCGGAAAGTAGTGAAGGTTTCTGAATGTATGTGGCTTGTAGCACATCTGCATCTTCAGTTTCTCTAAGTGATGTAGCCTGTTTCTCAATCTTTCCCAATGTCTTTGCAGAGGCTCTAAAGAACTTGTCTTCCAGTCAGGATTACTGGTGCTTTAGGAATCTCAGGGGTTGGTATACAGAACCGACGGTTGATAAGACTCCAGTTGGGTCAAGGGTTTGTCTTGCAGGACAATCCGAAATCGAAAGGTGTCAGACTCTGTGCACCACTGAACGCACAGTGCATAGTTCAATAGGTAGAGATCTTTAACACTATTTGCTCTATCTTCAAGGGCAATCCTTGCAATTCTTTGGAATTGGAGAGGAATTTATTAAGTCACATTCCCCTTCTTGGGCAGATACTCTTGGTGTGTTGTCGATTAATGACCTTTGGAAACAGTAGCAACTGACTTAAGGCCATCATCAACGTAGAAATCCTTCCTGATAAAGTTAGCTGCATCGAAGCCAAACTCACTCTCATTGTTGGTAGCAGTTTTCTTGAGCCCAAAGTTTTAGCATCCAGGACAGGATGCAGCTCTAAATAGATAAATGGTCATGCAACACTGCACAGGCATTTTTGTAATGTCACCATTCTCCCACCAGTAGAATCTTAAGTAGTCGGGGCTGGTTCACTCTGTAATGGGATGTACCACAACTTTCCATCGTCATCAGGTCTTTGTTTGTGTAATGCCCATCAGTGGTTTGTCAGATTCCTTCTTCCATCTTCTTTAGAAACTGTAAGTCGTCTTGGGACATTGTCACTTGTCTGTGTGCCCTTTTTTCGGAAAGTCCAGTTCAAACATCTTCATGACTTGGAAGGGATGGACTACTTCACCATTGTTTTCACAGAGAAACTACAACTTCTGTTGTTGAGTCGCTCTGCATCTACTTGAGGGTCAAGTGGTTTGCATGCTTCAATTGTGTAAGCTTGGTAAGAAATGCCAATCTCATCTCATCACCATCTCTTCTGAGGGGTTGGGAAAATCTTTCCAATGACTCGCCAGCCAAGGTGAGATCTCAAAGCGCGACTGTCAACTTCTCCTGGGATAATTTCTGTAGACACTGTTGCGCATGGGCAATCTAATCCTATTAGAATTCCTATCTCCACATCATTCTGATAGGGCACAATCTGTGCTGCAATCTTCGCTAAATGAGGCCACTGGAGTGCTGACTTAATCTTAGAATGTAAGGTCTTTTCACTGGAATGATTTCACATGACAAGGCTTTAGGTAACTGCAGAGTAACTTGTCACTTAAAGTCTTGCATGGTGAGACCTCTTATTTTTCTCTCCTCAATCAGCTCGTGGGTGGCATGCATTGTCGATAGCAGCAAGTTTGTCAGGCCCTGAAATACCAAGATGATCAAACGGTATCTGCAACAAATGTAGTGTCTGATTGACTGTCTAAAATTCTTGAGTGCACACTAGTCGCTCAGTTTATGGATTGAGGTCACCTGACTATTACTATCACCATTCAGAAAGCAAGTTTCAGAGTTAAGCATCTGATTAGGATCTGCCTTATTGCAGGTGGTTTCTTCATGCTTTCTGTAGTAACCATGAAAGGGTATCAGATGCAGCACTTTATTCTCTCCTTGCAATCTTTAGACAAATCACCATCTTTTGAGTAGCTGAAGCATGGTCATTTTGCCGAAGCAAACTCCTTTCATGCACTGATTGTTTTTTAATGAATTCAGGGCATGCGTCCAGATCATGAGGTTTCTTGCAGTAGAAACACAACTTAACTGCTAAAGGCAACTTGCTTTCTGCTGTTCTGTTTTTCTCTTCATTTGAAGCTGTTGTAAATGCATTGGCATCACAAGATCCCCTGGGAACTGTTTTATCCTTATTTCTATGGCTTTGTGCCTGGAATCTGTTCTTCAGCTGTATGGTGAACCTTCTGTGTATATCATGGTTTTGGAGTTTCTCTGTGTCGAACCTCTTTGTGGTACTCTTCATCGCCGGTGCTCTTTTGAGCTTTAATCTGATGGTTGATCATACAAGGTAATGGTCGCTTGCCACATCTGCTGATCTCATGGCCCTCATGTCTAACACTGATGTTCTAAATTTTCTGTTAACTAGAGTGTGACCTATTTGATTTTTTGGTCTTCCATCCGGTGACACCCAGGTTTGCTTATGAATCTCCTTGTGAGGAAAAACTGTCCCGGTGATAACCATTTCATTGAAATCGCAGAATTCTTTCAGTCGTTCACCATTATCATTAACTGTGCTCAGTCCGTGTCGTCCCATTACTCTTCCAAGGCTGTTGACAAGGTTTCCCACCTTCGCATTCATATCGCCAGTGATGATTAACATATCATGATTGTGTACCTGCTCGGTTACTTCTTGTAGTTTTCCGTAAAAGACGTCTTTTGTTTGCTCATCTGCATCATTGGTTGGCGCATATACGTGTATCATCGTAATCTTGACAAACTTAGAGTAGAATCTTGTCTTTATCATTCTCTCATTAATTGGTGACCAGTCAATTATAGCCTTTGTTGCCTCTTGATTCATCATTATCGCCACGCCCTGCATATGTTGATCATCATCTCGTCCTGAGTACAGTACTGTTTCACCTGAGCTAAGATTCACTCTACCTGCTCCTGTCCATCGGCACTCACTTATCCCATAATGTGGATCTTCATCTGATTCATCACTCTCGCAACTTGTGCTGATTTCCCTGCAGTATACATTGTTCTCACATTCCAATTACGTATTCTAATCTGAGTTCTTGGGGTCACTAGTGGTTTGTTCAGCTCCTGAGCATCCTCTCAGCTTTGGCTCAAGGGCGTCATTGTTGCCTGTCCAAGTAAGGTACCTCGTTGGCCCCAAGGGAAGGTTGCCTTGAAGTGTTTAAGGTTTCTGTAATCCACTTTGTTTTAAGGGGGTGGGTGATTGGTCCACCGCCTAACCCCCAACCTGGAGGACCAGGGATTGTTCTTTGTCTGGCCTCTACCCCTTGACCAATCCGGCATGGTTAGACCTGCCAGGGACAAGAGTCCCAGCCGGCACAGCTCTCAGGGTCATTGAGACACTCAAGCCTCACCACCACTACAAGGTGACAGCCCAAGGGCGAGGGCACCTCCACTGAGGAAGCAGTAAAAAGCAGTTTCCGAGGTTTTTATCTGATTTAAGATGTGATAAAAAATTCTTTCTGCTTTTTATTGAGTGTCTGGACCAATTGACGATAATCACAATCAGGCAGTTCATTTAATATCAGTGGCTCATTATTTAGCGATACTGATGGAATGCCAAGGTCATCAGATAGGTCATAACTTTCACTGAAATCAGGATGCAAATCTTCAATACCTACAGCTTCATCTTGCAATTCAATATTTTGTGTGTTTGGTGCTATGGAATCAAAGTGCTCATCATTGCAGCCTGTGTTGTGTAAGTGATGTTCAATCTCATGTAAATCTTCACTACAGACAGCATATAGCGTCATTTGTTTATCAATTTTCTCTTTCAAAAGAAGGTAAGGCTCCTAATGTGAAGAGCTGCTGTATGGCAGGCCATCGCATTCAAAATTAGATATCATGATATCTCCATGATATCTTTAATTTATGATATCATGTTATCATGGTATCTTCACAGCATGAGATATCAGAATAAACAGGTATCTTAGGTTATAATGATAACTCTTTTTCTGGAGAGATATCTTGTCTGATTACATTTTGCACAGCTATGGTATTTCATAGTCATCACGAGGCATTGATTAGAAGGCTTGTCGACTCTATTTTTAACAGCATACGCAACATAGTGAACCTTGCAGCATTTCCAGAATTTATGTACACTTATATTCAACATTGTTTCTGGCTAAAATGATCTTCCTTCTGCGCCAGCTGCTTCCCGTTTCAGTTACAACTTTACTTCTAAGTTTATGTTGCTTTGGGCAGGCTCCACCAAATCAGTTTCACGGAAGAGCGCAGCCAAGTAGTCTTGATAGTTTTTTTGGAAGAGCTCTTGGTTTAGTCAGTGAAGTTAACCGACTGCTGAGCACGGCTGAAAATGATGAAGATGTTGTTGAGTACTGCATTGCCAGGCTTTTAAAGTGGAGTCTGTAATCACTAACTTAATTATTTCTGCATATACTTTTACAGATATTCCAGTCTCCCTGGACCTGCACCACCTTTCTATGCCACTGCACCTACAACAGCAGATCAACTTTTTTACTGATTTACAATTAAAGATTGGCATTATTTTAGTGTCCTTTACCAATGTAAATGATGTTTGGAGTGTCGAACATTTCTTGAACATTTCTTGAATTTGAGACAAGTCTTTATATAAAGATGGATGGGAAAATGGCTTGTCCCTGGGCATTAATAAAATTTCAAATGCTCCATACACAGCACTATAATGTGAACCAAAAAATGCACCCTCCTAAATAACAGGGGAGGATGGGCACTGCTACAATCGACTGAATCCGTTAACCCAGATGTACTTTTATTTACTGTGTTTATTCAGTAGTGAAAAATCTTTTTTATATATATATATATATTTTTTTTTTTTTATTGCATTACGTACAATACACTTAGTGACATTACTTACGATACAGTTACTTACATTACATACAATAACTTACGATATATACAGGTCTTCCAATGTCATTAACAAAACAGCTGCTTCCACATTTAGCAAAAGATGTTTGCAAAAAGTAATCATTTAAGTGGCCCAAAAAAAAAATAAAAATAGATATCCTGTATACATAAAATAATAGTAAAAATAATAGTAAAATTACAGAGTACAATTTGCCCATTTCGACTGTAAGAATTTTATTTTATTACCTTTTCGTGCAATGTATGCTTCTAATTCATACTTGAGTTCAATTTTAGCCTTAAATCCAACGATATTTGGAAAGGATTGGTTTCTTCTACAGTCCCACAAGTAAATTTTTGCAATCAGTAAAAAGTAGTTTAGTAAGGGGCATGGTCTTGTTAAGAGGCCCACTACGATATCTTCTAAAGTTAGGTGAATTTGCTCATCTCTTACTACTGACCAGTACGCTTCAAAATCTCTCCAAAATGCTATAGAGAAAGGACAATGGTACAACAAATGGGTTAAAGTTTCAACTTCACTTTTACAAAAAGTACAGTCTTTGTGTGAAATAAAGCCAATTTTGTAGAGCTTGTCATTTGTATAAAGGATTCTATTAAGAACTTTATACTGAAAAGCTCTGATGTAAGGTTCAAGAGCAATTTTATGTGGAAGCAAAAAGGCTTGTTGTAGTTGCTTTTCTGATAGGTTGAAATCTCTATGAAGAACAGCGATTGCATTAGGTAGTTTGGCTTTCTTGCTAATAAGTAGTAAATAATAATCCCTTGATTTCTTTGTGTTCACACAAAATACCTCGCCGCCATTGCCAGTGGAAAATGATGGTATATTAGAGGATGGGAGTGTTCTTATAGTATTGTCCTTCAGGTGAAACGGAATGGAGTCCCGAAGGCCCGTCCAGATAAGAAAATTAGACTTTTCTATGTTCCTCGCGGCAATTTCAAAGGAATCAATATTATTACAATTTAAAAGGAGATCCCTCAGGTACACTATACCTGAAAGGAAGAAATTTTTATAAAAAACTGGACTGCCGTCCATACGAATATCCCGATTATTCCATATTATATTCTGCCAGTCTTTTACCGAAGCAAAGTCTTCCCGAAACTCTGACCACCATTTTAAAAGTTGAAAATAGAAAGGAGAAGGAACCGAGAGGTCATTAACATCGTAATTACAGTTAAACAAGAACAGGCCTCCAAACTTTGTTAAAAGGTGAGAGAGGTACCATTTCCAAGGGCCTTCCGTGACATTATATATCCTCTGTAGCCAGGCCAAATGCAAAGATTTAATCATACAATCAAGGTCAATCATTTTTAAACCACCTTTAGCGTAATCGTTAATTGTCGAAAGACGTATTGTCTTATCTGGTCCATTCCACAGAAATTTATAAACTAGTAGATTTAACTCTTTTACAACTTCGTCCGCAACAGGCAGGGGGGAGCATGTGTAAACAGATTTCGGAATAACTAGGGTTTTGATGACAGGCACTTTGCCGTAAAGTGATAAACCTCTACAGGACCATAGGTTCAGGAGTTTTTTAATCTTATCCAAATTCTCTATGAAGTTTTTCTCTTGAAGAAGGGTTAGATCGTATGAATAATATACACCTAAAGCCTTGTTCGGTTCGCGAGGCCATTTAATACCGAGAGGTTTAGAGTTGTTATTTCTGCAAGATCCGATCCACATTCCTTCTGTTTTACTGTAGTTTATTGCTAAACCTGAAAGCAGTTTGAAAGTATCTAATAAGTCAAGAAAAGCTCAGGCTGAGCTAAAGTCGGCAAGGGTTGCTGTTGTATCGTCTGCGTACTGTAGCAGTTTGGTTTCTGGGCCATCGATTGAAATGCCTCTAATACTTGTATTCTGCTGTACAGCGATTGCCAGAACTTCCACTGCTAGTACAAAGAGATAGGGAGATAATGGGTCCCCTTGCCTGACCCCACGTTCCAAGGCAAAGAAGTCCGACGCAAAACCATTGTTTATAACGCAGCTTTGAATATTTTTATAGAAAATTTCTACCCAGCGGATAAAGTCTGGGCCAAAATTGAAAACTTTTAGGCAAGAGAAAAGAAAGTTCCGTTCAAGACAATCGAAAGCCTTGTGAAAGTCAATAAATATCAGTAGCCCAGGAATGTTTGTTGACAGTGTAAAATCCATCAGATCAAAAATAGATCTTACTGTTTCGCCAATATAACGATCGTTAATGAATCCGGTTTGATTGTGATGAACAATAGTAGGTAAGACATCCTTAATTTTAGTGGCGATAACTTTAGACATTATTTTAACATCCACATTTAATAATGAAATTGGCCGCCAATATTCTAGAAAGAGACGATCTTTGCCCTTTTTTTCAATAAGAGTTATCACTGCCTGCTTTTGAGAACACGCTAACTCACCTTTTTCAAAGCATTCGTTAACACCACTAATGAAAGGTTCTTCAATCAAGTGCCAAAACCTTTTATAGAATTCAATCAGGATTCCATCACTCCCTGGAGTTTTGTTATCTTGAAAAGAGTCAAGAATACTTTTTGCACTCCTCCCGATAGATCTTGCCTTCACACAAATCTTTTTGCTCATCCGTGAGTTTAGGAATATTTAAATTCATCAAAAAAGTCTCAATAGCATCATTATTTAAACATTTGTTCCCGCTCGTATACAAATCTTGGTAAAAGCGCTTCTGTTCAGCGAGAATGACTGTTGGATCAGTGGTGAATGAATTATTAATATGCAGTTTCCGCATATGTTTCTTTACGTGGTTTCGTTTTTTCCAGGTTGAGAAAGTATTTAGAACTTTTTTCGCCATATTCGTGCCAGCGAGCTCGCGCATGAATTATTATCCCCTAGTTTTCTCTTCGTAAAAGGATTCTATCTTTTCACGCGCCGTAATCAACATATTCAAATTGTTTTCACACGAATCGATTTCATAAATCTGTTTAGCCGAGGCATACTCCTTTTCTAATTGAGCTTCTTTGTCCTTTCTACATGTACTTTTGGCCCTTTTCTTCGAGAATCGTATTGCGTGATACCTTATATTAAATTTTGTCCATTCCCAGACACTTCTAGCATCAGACAATTCTTTTTGACCATCTGAAACCCACTTTGGTATTAAGAGTGAAATTTCCTGCATGTAAATGGGATCATCTAGAATAGTGCAGTTCATTTTCCAGAAGCCCTGACCTTTCGCATGTTTTAGCTCTTTGTCTTCTACGACGAGCAAAATTGCAGAATGATCTGTTTTGAGAGCTGGAACCATGTTGGTTGATTTTATCCAATCTTGTAAATTATTAGAAATAAACCAATAGTCTAGGCGACAGAATATTTGTGGAGAATTTTGACACCAAGTGAAGCTTTTAATTTCTGGGTTTTTAACGCGCCAAGTGTCCACCAAATCGAATTCTTCTTGAAGGCATTCGATACTTGCCATTGCTATTTTATGTGGGACCGAAGAACCACCTTTTTTGTCTAACAGTGGGTTCATAGGACAATTAAAGTCACCTCCGACAATGACTTTTCCATCTGCATCAACATTTTCTTCTTGTAGGGTTTTCCTTAGCTTCTCAAAGAAATTAACTATATCATTGTCCTTATTCGGAGCATAAATGTTAATTAGGGTATATTTTTGATCGGCAATGGCAGCTTTAAGAATAATAACGTCCCTGAGGGTCTATAATTTTAGAATTAATAATACAATCAATCCCTTTCTTGAATAGGATAGCAACCCCACAAGAATTAGAGTTTCCATGAGACAATACAATGTTGGTACCCCATTCGTTTCTCCATTGTACCTCAGTGACACTTTTCGAGTGTGTTTCTTGTAAAAATACAATATCGGCATTTCTCTTGCGACACCAAGTAAAAACTGTTCGTCTTTTTCGAAAGTTAGTAAGGCCCCTCACATTAAGTGATAATAAAGTTAACGTTTCAGACATTTAGATCTACATAGTAAATACAGGAGGAAATGTAGAAGAAACCAATCTGTAGCTATAATACAAGAGATGGCATCAAAAACGGGCGGAAACAAAAAAAGAATATTAACGCAAAAGGAAATCAAACAGAAAGTAAACGTGACACTGATACAGAAATTAAACAGAAAATAAACAAATGAAAACCATTTCCCATTACTTACCGAGTATCCGAGATCTATAGACATACTCTCTCCGTTAAATAACAGCATGTTGATGTTGTGCTTCCAATGCGGTGGTGACGAGAATTTTAGAAAAGTGGTAAAGATGTAGCTTAGCCATAATTGATAAAAATGTAATTATTCAGAACGGGAAAAATATTTACCATGTAGATTCGCCAAATGGTACAAATTTACCGTTAATAAACAGCTTGTCTGGGAATTTTTTACTGAAAAAAGCCTTATGGCCGTCTTGCCTGGCGTGTTTAGGCTTATTCTGCTGCTTTTTTCTAAGTTCATTCTTTGGGAATGTCTTCGAAAACCACATAATCCTTGCCCTTCAGTTTCGCTCGAGCTTTTTGCATAACTTCTTCTCTATCTTGGTAGCGGAGAAAACAAGCAATAATCGGACGAGGATCGCCGCTACTTTTTGGTCTGCCCAAACGATGCACCCTTTGGAATTCAATTCTTTTCCTTGCATCAGTGATATTAAGTTCATTCTCCAAGAACTTAAAGAGGACATCTTTGGTGTTTTCGCTTTGTAGAGAATCACTCGACTTCGCTGCGTTCTGGTTGTCCGTTGAATCGCTGGAACTTTCCACAATACCAATAAACTTCAGGTTTTCTCTTCTGCTATAAGATTCAGAGTACAGAAGCTGTTTCTTCAGGTCCTCGTTCACAAATTTGAGCTCCAGCTGGTCGCGTTTCAAGTCGGTGATATCGCTGGCATTGAACTCTACACTTTGTTCCAGTTTGTTCACCGACTCGGAGGTTATTAGGGATTTAGCTTTCAGCTGAGCAACGTCCTTGTCTAAGCTGGAAATAGCTCCTTCTATATTGGCCATCGTAGTGTATAAATTATTTAAGCGGCTTTCAATGACGTCCAGCTTAGAGAGTCTCTCTAAGACTTCATCCAGTTTCTTCCCAAGGTCGGCGGCCATTGAAGGAGCTTTTAGAGCTTCATTGTCTTCGTTGTTAGAATATTCCTCTCTAAAGGTCTGTCTTGACTTTTTGTCTTAAGGAGAAGTTGAAGAATCACGTACTGTTTTAGGTCTGTCTTTTCGTTTACCGGGCATACGCTGTGCTTTACTCAACAAGCGTCACCAAGATGGAGCTTTAAAAGCATGTATGTCCCGCCATCTTGTCTCTCTCCCGCCCAGTTGTTATCAACAACTGCTCAAAAACTGTGGTTTATATTTTTTACCGTTCAATGCAGTCCACACATTCTCCACTGCCAACTTACTACACCTTCATTATTAAAATACTCTTTAAATTCTTCTCGAATGAGCTTTGCTCTAAGGCTGTGGTTATTACTGCCTTCTGCAATGTAGGGAAACCATGTGTTTGTTGGCTGATCTTGCCGCCACGATCCAGGTGTGATGGTTCCATTTGCAGTGTCATCAGGAGGAAAGTATATATGACAGCTGACAGTCTCGCTTCTCAACCAGTTGCGGAGGGATGTGGCAGCAAACACTATCTTAGCTGTCTTGTAAGGATCCAGAGGAATTGGTTTCTGGAATACTCCCCAACGCTTGGCCAAAATACCAAAAGCATTTTCAGAAATTTGTCGACATCTTGAC
>JAHPZR010000455.1:22500-37275 GCA_019787425.1 Platygyra sinensis | reverse complement strand
AAGGATTGAAAGTGTGCCAGTAAAGTTCATTTTACTGCAAACACAATGCGGAGTCACTTGTTTTGGTGTTGGTTGTGTCGAGTGTGTGAAAGAGCGTATCTCAAATATGCACAAGGGGTGGTTATTCCTCTTGAATCCAGTGCTGACCCTCTCAAAGAATTCGAAGCCACGGACGTAAAGCAAAACATCTTTCGTTTTCTCATCTTTATTATGTGGCTAAAACATCAACCCCAAGCATACGAGTGGTTCCTGACCATCCGAGAACACCACCCAGATCTCGTCAAGGCTTGTAGTTTGAAAGTAGCGACGCTATGAAGAAATCAAAGGCCACCAAGTTACTAACATCTTATCACGATCCTCGTAAACCTGGTAGTTTGGGTGGGGTAACCAGGTTTGCCCAATCTCTAAAACTCCCTGCCCGAAAAGTACGAGAGGTTTTGGAAAAGGATTTGGGCTACACGCTTCACAAGCCGCGAAGAAGACGTTTCCCTACCTTACCCGTGTTGGTGTTTAACATAGATCAGCAGTGGGTCGCTGATCTGGTAGAAGTACAAAACATATCAAAATACAACAGAGGCATGCGTTATTTACTGATGGTGATCGATGCATTCTCCAAGTACGCCTGGATAGAACCCATCAAAACTAAAACGGGAAAAGCGGTAACAGAAGCCTTTGAGAAGATTTTGAAACGTGCCAAGGGTAGAAAACCCATCAACCTACAAACCGACGATGGTAGGGAATTCTACAATAGTACGTTTGCAGCCTTGATGAAACAAAAAAACATTCACCATTTCTCCACCAGTAGTGATGCCAAGGCCAGTATCGTGGAACGTTTTAATCGCACTTTCAAGGACAGATTGTATCGCTATTTTACAGTCAAGAACACCCTCCGCTATTTATTGGTGTTGCCAGATTTGGTCAAAGGATACAATGCATCCTACCATCACACCATCGGCATGGCACCTAACCAAGTGAATTTGAAAAATGAAAAAGAAGTGTGGGATCGCATGTACGGTAAACGTCTATCCAAAAAGCCGCAGAAAGGATCATTGAAAGTAAAGGATAATGTGAGGCTCAATAAGAAATTTCGACAGTTTAAGAAAGGGTATTTACCAGGATGGACCGAAGAAGTATTTGTCGTGCAACGTGTCATACCTGGTGTGGTTCCCACTTACAAGATTGAGGAGTTAGATGGAACTTTGCTCAAGGGTACTTTTTACGAACAAGATTTACAAAAAGTAAGCGTGTCAAAGAACGATTTATTCCGAGTGGACAAGATCGTGAAGCGAAAAGGAAATAAAGTCTTGGTGCGTTGGAAGGGGTGGCCAGATAAGTACGACAGTTGGATTGACAAGAAGGACGTGAAAAAGCTTTGAGGATGAATGAGGAGTTTTACATCACCTTACCTAGTCACAGCAATCGTGCAGAGTTTCCGCAGAACCAAAGCAATCATTTCAAGATTCGATTACCCCACCCCATCAGGTTGCAAGGATCGAGTTGGAAAGTGGGATTGATTAGCATCTCCCTACCAGATGTGAAAGTTCATCTCCCTAAGTTGGTCGAGGGTAACGAAATCCTGTTTACCATGGATTGGATCATGAAATACCCTTCTGGTACATTAAAGTTTGGTAGAGCCCACTACGATCCGAACGATCTCCGAACTGTGGTAGAGTACATTGATGGTGTTGGTTTCATGAAAAGTATGGTGACATTTTTCGAGCAGCGGCGCATCTTGAACTACCAAGGACCACATCTTGGTAGCAGCTATACAGCATCCAATGGAGAGAGAATGTACGTGAAATTTCGTTGGGATGGAGACGATCTGTTGACGGATAACAAAGATACACATGTGCGTTCCATTTATTCACCCGCACTGAAGATCAATAAAATGTTGGCCTTAAAAATGGGATGGTTGAAGGAGAGAAGCCCTGGAAATTACGACTTGGGGCCCAATTTACGTCAAGAGTTTTTTACCGATACGGTTCCCAATTTAGAAACGATGACACACGATCTGAAAAACGATAGGGGTGAACCTTTGTTTTGGCTGATAGGAGAAGACCTTTTTCATCTGAGTGTCACCTGCAATTGGCGCTTCACGAATCTCAACAAAGCCTTTCAAAACGTAGTGGGTTCGACATCACGTTCCCTGTTTGTGTACTCTGACGTGGGTGGAAGTGCAGTAGTTGGAAATCAAGTTACAGATCTATTGCGAGAAGTCAATTATCGACGGACAGGGGATGGAAGTCATTATTTTGAACCACTCCACGTACAATATATTCCGTTACGCAAGGACCTGCTGGACATTATTGAGACGCTAGTGTCAGAGACCACAGGAGAGCTTCCTGAATTTGGCGAGGGAAACACAATTCTCACCCTTCACTTCAAACGAACATGAAAGGTGGAAGTTTAACACGATTCAGACCTGACCCGCAAGGCGGAGGTGGCTTCGTTCAAGAACTGCTGAAAGCGAGTGTTAGGGGAGGTCTGAAAGGGTTTAAAAGTGGTCGTGGCGTTCGAGATCGCATTCGAAAGGCGAAAGGGAGTGCAACACGGAGCGTTAAACAAGCAGTGAAACGTAAAGCTTACGAAGTCCTAGATAGAAACATAAAGCGAAAATTCAACGACATCTTTGGCGACTAATGAATCCCATCTACTCCAGAAGCTCCAGACTCGTCAAATCTAGAAAAGGATTGTCAACATCAGGTTGTGAAGGGTTACCAAAGGCTTCGAAACGTCGACGAAAGGTACAAAAAGGCGGATGGATTGGTCCTGAGGTCAGTAAGCCTACTGGCTACGATTGGGGTCGCATCTTAGCAAGAAGAAAAAGGAGGAGACGACAAAAATGACGGATACCTTGATGGACGGTGGGTCATTACATCCGGGTTCCAAATCAGTCCTAAATCCTCATCTGAGCTTGTTCACTGTTCCACCCACTGATCTCAGCATATCCAGTTATCGCATCGTACCCATTCAGACTTACACGACAGGCATCAACCCCGTGGAATTTCAAGTGGACCCGCAAGAAGATTACGTGGATCTCAGTCGAAGTTTCTTTGAGATTGAGTTGGCTCTCAAACTGGCCAACGGTGATGACGTAGTTGAAGCCACGAGACTCTGGCCCACAAACAATTTGGCCCACACTTTGTTTAAACAGATCAGTGTGAGACTGAATGGTACCCTGATCAGTCCTCAAACTGACACCTATCATTACAAAGCATACCTGGAAACATTGCTTAACTACAGTAGACATGATGGGGAAACCGTGCTAAAACCTCAAGGTTGGTACAATGCCCTGGACTTTCCAACGCAAATGACTGCGAACAACACAAACACGGAAGGAGAGGGGCATGAGGCTTTCCGAGCACTGTCCCCCAACCAACAAGCTTCAGTGAAACTGATGAAAGCAGAACAAAGTAATTACACGAATGGGAAACGACACGTGCTAAGGTTTACACCCCACATCGAGGTTTTCCACTTGAACAAACTGTTAGTACCTGGTGTGCAGATTGGAATCCAGATGTACTTCAATTCTCCCAATTTGTTCTTGAATGGTGTGAGTGTAGCTGGAAGATTGACGCACGAAAATGTCAAAGTGAGAATGTACCTGTGTCAAGTAAGGCTCAACCCCAGCGTCTACCGAGAGTTGATGACGAAAATGAGCGTCAACAGAAGTATAGTGGCTTACCCGACCGTGAGAAGTGAGATTAGGACCTTTAACATGCAAGGGAACCAGCAAAGATACGAGTGCAACAATTTATTTCAAGGTCGAATTCCTAACAGAGTCATCGTAGGGCTTGTGCTTTCAGAAGCTTTCAATGGTAATGTGGCACGTGACCCATTCTGTTTTCAAAAGTTTGGTGTGAATAGCATCAAGCAACTGGTGAGAGGTGAAGAATATCCTTACGAGACTCTGGAACTAGTACACAACGATGGTACCCAAGATCTGAGAGGTTACTATCGGTTCTTACAAGCCACAGGATGTTTGTGCAAGCATCAGGGAAACATGGTCAGAAGAGAAGACTGGGGTCAAGGCAAGAATTGCACACTGTTTGTATTTGACAACGCAGCCAACGGATGTTTGGACAGTCCAGTGTTGAACCCCAAGCAGTCAGGAGAGCTACAGATTGTGCTGAACTTCGGTGTAGCACCAGGTGCCAACATCACTGTCATCTTGTACGGAGAGTTTGAGAACCTCTTGGAAATAGACAAGAACAAAGCCGTGCTGTACGACATTTACCAGCGCTAATGGAGAAAGTACCTCTGAATAACGTGCAACTAGATCATTTGGCCACAGCGGATGTCATCTTGAAACCCTACTTTTACGGAACGGTGGCTTGCGATCGATTACCACGTCGACCGAACAAGAAAGAACCTCGTGGGTACATTGTGAACACAGATCCGCACGATAGACCGGGCCGACACTGGCTGGCGCTTTGGACCCATAGTGGGAATATATGCGAAGTAATGGACAGCTACGCCCTACCTTTGGAGTCTTACGAGACAACCGAACTTCTGCAAGACTGGTTAAAACGTCAATGGAAATATGTGATTTACAATGGACAGTCCCTGCAATCGATTTACAGTAAAAGTTGTGGAGACTACGCTTTGTTCTATTTAAAAGACAGAGCGAGAGGTCAAAGCATGAACGAGTTCTTGAGGCGTTTCTCGAAACATGATTATGTAGAAAATGATCACAAAGTAGGCCAAATGTTAAAGACACTGATCGAAAAAGAGTTAGAGTGGGACAGAGTGTGCAAAATGAAACATCACCAAGATACTTCTCGTTGCGGTGTGAGGCATTTAGTGTAATGATTGTTGGTCTGACAATAAAATACGATTGAAAACATTTTCTGTGTGATGTTCTTGTAGTACAATTGTTAGTATTCTTGACTGTCACTCGAGACATTAGGGTTCGATTCCTCGTAGTGTCAAAGTTTTCATTACCGTGCAGTATCAAAAGTAACATACCCATGCATCTTGGGTCATTTAGACTCATGGAGCGTCGTAAGGCTTTTCGATTTCACACCCCTTCCAGTCTTTTGGTGGTAGGTCCTTCCGGATGTGGCAAGACGGTATTTACCACAAAACTTTTACTTAACAACCTCGATTTGTTTCATACGACGCCCTCCCAAATACATTATTGCTACGGGGCGTGGCAAGGAGGGTTTCAACCTATGAAAGAACAGGGGATCAAGTTCCACGAAGGTGTTCCTGACACAGATCAATTGAAAATGTGGTTTCCTAAAGGTGGATTACTTGTGTTGGATGATCTAATGGCTGAAGGAGGGAACGATAAACGGGTCTTAGATTTGTTCACCAAGCATTCTCATCATCAGAATGTCACCGTGCTCTACTTGTGCCAAGACATGTTTCCCCCGGGAAAATATGCCAAGAGTATTTCCAGGAACGCTCACTACATCGTAGCCTTCAAGAATCCAAGAGATCAATTAGGCATGAGGAATTTACTGTTACAGGCGTTTCCTACCCAATGGCAAGTTTTACAAGACACATTTCAACGTTTGACAGAACGCCCGTTCGGATACATGGTGTTGGATTTACACCCTGGCAGTTCAGACGATCAAAGGATTCTCAGCCACCTCTTAAAGGACGAAGGATGTGTGCGATGTCACAAATTCATCGAGACATCGTGATGAGTTCTTCCCAAGATTCATTCACTACTGTATCGTTAATGAACGGTGCCAAGAAAAGGGCCCTGTTGGTAAACAAAGATTTGTTGTACCGATTGGACGCATTGTTTGCCTTTTACCACCGTCAGTGGTGGTGTCATCGTCAGATGTTTTACCGCTTTAAGTGGTGCCACGGTTGTTTGAACGCTTTGGCTTTGATCATCGTGGCAGCAGGAATCATAGCAGGATCCGTGTTAGAAAACAGTCTCCTGATTGCCTGCTTAACTGCCGCTGGAACTGTCATTAAGGGATGGAACGATTTCAAAAAGTTTTCGTTCAAAATCGACATGTGTCGCTTTGCCTACACTACTTACGACAAAACATTGATAGAATTGAGAACGTACGTGCGCGGGCTTCCGATGGAAGAGTTTGAGGGGTTCTTGATCAAGATGCAAACCTTAGATGACACAATCACTGACTTCACACCTCCAGTATCCGACAAGTGCGTGCAAGAATACGAACAAAGATTTCGCTACGACCATGTCGATAAAAGCAGGAACACTTACGTGTGAGCGGTAGTATGTGTCATGAAGAGGAAACGAACAGTTCGAAGAAAACCGAGGCGACGTAGGAGGGCACAAAAAGGGGGATTGTTACCCTTAGCAGCTCTCATTCCAGCTTTAGTAGCAGCAGGGAAAGCAGCGGCGCTAGGTGGAATCTCCGGTGCCGCGGGTTACGGTGTAAAAAAAGGTTTGGAAGCTGCTTCACGTAAACGTCGAAGATGAAAAATAAATCAAACAGCAAGAAAAAAATTAAACGGCGAGGCGGAGCACGGACTCGACGTAAACATAATAAGAGACACTATGGAGGTGCACTGTTGACAGTTCTCAAGAACGCTGCCAAGATCGGGTACAAGCTCGGAAAGGACAAGAGGTATAAGAGAATGGGTGCAAAGGGTGTCACAGGCAGTTACAACAGACGTCCTGCACCTTGGGAAGTATGATTCGATTACGAAGACAGCGACCTTTCTTGGAGGCTATTCTAAAAGCGGCCAATCGGAACAAGAGACAAGAGATGTTAGAGCATGCTAATGCAGATCAAATCAATGCTGTGAGCGAAATGGTTCTCAACCTATTACGAAACAAAATTCCCGTTGACCCGATCACCATGGCTAAACTGCATCGCTATAAGTCAACGCTACGTGAGGTGGGAAAGCGCAGAAACTCAGTCAAAAGGCGAAGAAAACATCTCCAAAAACAGAAGGGTAGTGGATTCTGGAAAGGTTTGAACGACGTGTTTCAAGCATGTCGATGTTAAACGGCAGAGATGTCCAGGGTTATCCACTGCAAGGTTACGACTTTGTTCCCAAAACCAAAGACACTTTGAGCGAATTGGTGAGGTTATTACAACAAGCCAACGAAAGAGTGGAAGAACTGAAAGACAGTGTGCAGTATTGGAGTCGTAAATACCACAGCTTATACCAAGAACACATGGCTTTAAAGTACGGGGACCTGTGCGAAAGGTGTCAGACTATCAGAGACACCACACCACCCGGAGACACTATTACTACGTGTACAAATTGCAGTCGAAATAAAGACACAACAGCCAGTTTGAGGCTCAAACTCGAGAAGAAAGAGAGTGAACTCTGTTACTGGCAAGACTGCTACGAAACGTTACTCCAACAACATTTTGAGGATGACAGAAGAGATTATGATGGTCCCCACGAAAGAGTTTGACCAGTTGGTTCAGTATTACAAAGGAGAAATCACTGACAATGCCTTGTTGAACAAAGCAGGTCGATTAGCCGCCGAAAGTCACGTGATACTCCGTGATAAATCGATTCCAGATTCGATTGCCATCAAGAAAATTAAACCTTTAGCTCGTCAGAGAGGTCGTTTAACCAAACGTATCAGACAAATTGGTCCTTTGTCGAGTAATAGTGCTGATGTCGGTGAAGATGAGGATGAAGAAGAAGGAGATTTAGTGAAGGGTCCATTAGAAACCATGTTCAAACAACTGATTAAGAACACTTCTCGAGGTACAAAAACACCAAAGATCAAGGAAGAAGCTCCACCGTCCACGTCAGGTGTTAAAAAGAAGTCACCCGCTGCTAAAACACCCATTCCACCACCTGACTCGGCTCTGGGAACGCTCCTAAGAAAGGCTGACATTCTTCTGGGTAAAGACAAGCGTAAAGGCAAGGGTAAACGTAAAAACGAAGCCGAACGTTTAAAACCTACGACTGGGTGGGAAGACTGGGCCAAAGGAAAGAAACTGAGAAGAAATCTACAACACGATTATGACACGACGTAAGACCCGTACGCGCAAGTACCGTCAACGAGGGCGTGGTTTCGACATTCAAAAATGGCTGGGCAAGACGGGGATTGAATTTCACTGGCCTGGGTACCAATTTATGGGTCCAGGAACAAAGTTGGCCAGGAGACTAAAACGTGGTGATCCTGGCATCAATCGACTGGACAAGATTGCCAAACAACACGATATCGATTACAGTCACGCTAGGAATTTGAGAGATAAGTGGAAAGCTGATGCAAAGATGATCAAGGCCATCGAAAAGTTACCTGGGAACAAAACGCTCACAGAAAAGATTGTGAAAAGAATCATGCAGGCGAAGAAAAAGTTAAAATTGTAATCCATTCTCCCTTCGGAATTCATGTTGTTATTATTCAATAAAAGTTAACAAAGGAAATATCAGACTCTGTCTTTGTTTATGTTAGAAACCAGGCTTTTTACTCGGCCAACACGGACACGAGGTTAATGACGTCATTCCTCGATCGTCAAAGGGGGGGCGGGGCTTCTGGTTACCATGGATACGTCAAACTCAAGAAAACAATAGAACTCTTTTGCATCACAATACCTGTCAAATCCGTACTGGTCTAGCCCACACCACTACTACCAATGACTTTCTTGTTTGTCTTGTCAAAATACGGTGAGCTTTCAGAGTAATCACTATTATCAAATTTTTCTTTGTCATTCCAAAAGTCTTGGTATACATCTTCAGCTTCAATTTCATAGGTCAAGCTATCAGTGTCTGTGAATAGTAACTTGGCTTTTTCTCCATACTTTTCTTTAATGTAGTTAGAATGGAAATCATACATTAATGTTTTGCTCAGATCAAGGATACACATTCCCACATATGCCGGCCTATTTAGAGTTAGTGTTTCTTTGATCTTATGCACAGCTACTAAATTTTCATTGAATATCTTGCTGCTGACATAAGTTGGCTTGCTGGTGTATTTCAATAGTTTCTTCTCATCAGTGACTAATCTAACATCTACCCGCTTTCTGATATTTTCCATTGTTTTACCAAATACACTGTTATTAATTAATTTGAAGAAGTCTTTCTCGAAAGCATTTTTTGCATTCTTTCGTTTTTCTGTATTAAAATCAATATATTGCTTTAACCAAGGAGATTGATTGAACATCAATACTCGATGGACTTTAGTCACCTTCAAACCTAAATCAATATATAATTGGAGGTTCCTGTAATGAAGAACATACTTTTCTTTCTTTCCCAAAGTTGGAATCAATTTACTCACCAATCCTGTTGATATACCATATTTCTCAGAGATGTTTTTACAATACTCAGACAACATATCATTGCTTACTTTCACCTTTTCTGGTGCGAGTGGATAATCATTATGAAGATCATGTAGTTCTTCAGGGTATTCTAAGTCTACTTCCACAATAAAACCCTTCTCACTGTCTTCTTTGTACTTAGCAAGGTCTATTTTATCAATCTGTTTTTGTGTCATCCATCTGAATCCACCTGTTGGAAGATATTGACTCATAGCCCAACCATAAAGGTTATTAGCATCAAGATACATGATATACTTTGAGGGCGCCTTCTCATCGTATTCTTTCATGTATTTATTGTTTGCTTTTCCATAACGGTTGGCTATGTAGCTGATTCCACCACGCAAGCCCTTTTCAATGAATTGGAACATATCAATATCAGTCATTAGCTCCAATTTTATGTTAGTCATCTTCAACATAGCATCCCAAGACAAACCTGGAGATGTGAAATAATGACATGGATCAAGTTTATAGTATTCAAGACATGTTTTCCTGAAGTTTTCAAATACATCAGACAATATGAGGATATCAGATTTTAAGTACAGATCATGGTACTCACCCATATTTTTGAGATTGAAAGTATTCCATACATTTTGAGCATGTTGATAGTCTTCATCTGAGATATGTTCATTGTTTAATATACTGTAAAATGCTTCTTTTGGTGGTAGCTTTTCATTGAATTTATCAAAACTATCCATATAGTCATATGGGTACACTCCTTTTCTTGCCATCATATCGAGCTTCTTACCTTTGAATACTTTGGAGGTATATTTTAGTGATTCTCTTGGTAGATTACTCACTAGTTTGTCCAAACTTGAGCTCATGAACTGGAAACTATCAAGGAAGGTCAAGTGATTGCCAAGCATGAAAGCCATGTATTTCTCCATATTATTTGGTATGGCATTGATGTTCATTTGTTATTCTTTTCCATTTTTGTTTTTGTATGCATGTTTCTTGACTATCTCACCAATCTCTTGCATGATGAAATGACTATCATAACCTCTCAAATTATGGAATATAACAGGTATTTTTATTTCTTCTGGGTTTACTCTGAGTTTTAGATTACATTCTTGGTGGGCAGAGCCTCTGTATTTACCAGTTATATGACAGTGATCTCGAACTTTAATATCTTCGAAGTGAAGAGTGATCATCGCAGTAAATTTTCCAATTTAAGCAACTGGAAAAAAGAAGCCTGAAAAAAATCAGGGCTTCAACGGGATTCGAACCCGTGACCTCCGCGATACCGGTGCGATACTCTACCAACTGAGCTATGAAGCCACACGTTGGGAGCGAGGTCAATTTGTTGAGTTCATATTTTCCCGTGCAGTGAAGTGATGTGAAGTATATATGAAATAATTCATATTTGTACTGCGGTTGTAGATGAAGTGAAGAGTGATCATCGCAGTAAATTTTCCAATTTAAGCAACTGGAAAGAAGAAGCCTGAAAAAAAAAATCAGGGCTTCAACGGGATTCGAACCCGTGACCTCCGCGATACCGGTGCGATACTCTACCAACTGAGCTATGAAGCCACACGTTGGGAGCGAGGTCAATTTGTTGAGTTCATATTTTCCCGTGCAGTGAAGTGATGTGAAGTATATATGAAATAATTCATATTTGTACTGCGGTTGTAGATGAAGTGAAGAGTGATCATCGCAGTAAATTTTCCAATTTAAGCAACTGGAAAGAAGAAGCCTGAAAAAAATCAGGGCTTCAACGGGATATCTTCATTGGTATATTTTTTGTTGCAAATATGGCATTCATCAGCTTTTTGAAATTTCTCTTCATCTTTTTTTGTTATTCTCAATGGTTTATTGAATTTTTTTTCTCATGACATTTTTGCAATATTGGACTTCTTCTAACATGGCTTCCATGAATTTGTACACAGCTTTTTCACCTCTGTATGTTGTGGTAGGTTTGCCGTATTTATCATCATAGCAACATACAATCTTATAACCGTATCCGCAGTCTGTATGCTTTTGGTATGCCTGTGTATATGATTTATCATTATTGGTTGACAACCAGATATCTTTCCGTTATGGCCTCGAAGTCAGCGTATATCACAAATGGTACAGGCTGTTGTTTATGAAAATTGTTGAATTTCAATATATTGTTGGATTTGTCTGGCATTTTTACTGCCTGTGTTCCATTTACTTGAATGCAATTATCTTTGTGATTGTTCAAGACTCTTTCGGAGCTGAAACACTGCAGACAATGCATACAGAAGTGTTTTCTATGTTCATGTTTTGTTTGGTTGAACATGAACCTGTTGAAATCTTTTATCAACACGTAATGTTTATTGTCATTTTCAGTTATCAGCAATAAATTCATCTGTCTGTCATATTTTTCTTTTGACACAAAAATAGGATATGGTTGTTTGTTTTCGTATCCGAATACATTATTATTGATCTCATTTTGTTTTTCAATCTTGTTGTATTGTTTGGTTGTTACTGGGAATTCAATTCCTGAATAATCTAGATTTTAACATATTCCTTGTCTAATTTTTTGATTCTCTGCGGATTTTTGTCTTGTGGATTCAAATGTCTTATGTGACACCATCTGAAGCATTCATTATCCTCATTTTTCATGTTGATCAATCCTTTTTCACTGTTTCTAAGCTCTGGTGGAAGTTTAATGTATGAAGAGCCTTTCATTGGTTGATATTGTACAATATTGAGATGATGATTGTCAACTGATTCAATAGTCCAACCAGAACCCTCTGATATCCATTGAGCTATAATGTTCAAGATTTGATCTTTTGATAATTGTAACACTGTTGGGATTTCTGTGTTATTGATGATGGTTTGAGGTTTGCTGTTGAAGTATGCGGTTTTAAACACTATTTCATCATTTGCAAATTTTTTGAATGTTACTTTGAGATTTTCAATGAATTTTAGACCTTTCATAGATGTGAGTATGCTTATAATATGATGTTCAATGGCCTTTCTTGTGTTTTGTAGTTGTGCTAATGGGTTTATGTTATTTTTAATGCCAATTTCAAAAAACTTTGTGTAGCCTTTCAGAGCTTTATCTAATGGATTTATCTTTGTCCTTGGTAATAGTGTTGGTTTTTTAGTCCTTGGTTTCAGTATTGGTTCTTCTGGTATTGGTGATAGAGTTGGTCTGTATTTATCTCCAAACTCTTTTGGTGGAAGAATTGGTTTGTAATCATCCTGGAATTCCAGTGGTGGTTTAATTATGTTATCTTCATACTCCTGAACCATTTGCTTCACACTCTTTCGAGGAGCTGGAACTGGTTTGTAATCATCCCTAAACTCTGGTGGTGGAAGAATTATGTTATCTTCATTTTTGGGCTTTTGTTTTGTGTGTTTTAACTGACACTTTTTTATTTCTGAATTTTGCTTCAATAATAAATTGATCAGCTGGGATTTGTTGAGTTTTGAGAGATCGCTTCTGTTCATATAATTAGTTGAGATAATTTTTTCCATTCTATATATGATTTATAGAATTAATATTTCTTTATATCAGTTTTGGTGCGTTTAAATTTTGATAGCCAGAAACAATAATATTTTTGGCTACCGATGGATAGCAAATAAAACAGCATATACTGTATTGACTTATACAATATATGTTTACATAATATTTCTTAATCCTTTTTGGCTTGTTCATTTTCCTTGTGTTTCTTTGTCTTAAGATGTGTCCATTTTCCAGCTAATGTGTAATTGTGATTGTGACAAACAGGGCATCGCCATTCTTTATTCAACATACATTTTGTCTTGGTTGGTCTGATAAGCTTCATTTCTTTCTTCTTTAGTAAAATATTTTCTTGGTCTTCCCATTCTATATATTGTTTATAGAATTAATATTTTCTTATATCATTTATAATGCGTTTAAATCCCTCATTGGAATCCAACTATTGAAATCATCACTATATCCCTTCCATTTGACTAAAGCTTGTTTCTTCTTATAATCTCTACGAATGACTTTATCAATACGGAAAACATCTTGCTTGGCTTTTAATAATTCGGGTTCATAGAAACTCCCTTGAATATCTTCACCTCTGAGATCTTTTATTTTGTATGTGATTGGATTAGTGTATTGGATCTTATCAACTGTGAAGACTTCTTCTGTCCAATTTGGTGTATAACCCTTATCAAACACATTCCGTTTATACTTGGATATTCGAACCTTATCACCTATTTTGAATTTTGGTTTCTGTTTTGATGTTTCCATATCACCAAATAGATTGAAGTAAACAGTTCCTTCATTCTTCTTTTTACTGGCTTCAATGGGTGTCATCTTTGTGCTTGAATGTTTTGTGTTGTTGTACTGTTTTACTAGTTTGGGGAGAATATCGAGATACATTGTATTACCTTGAACTGTGAACTGTTTCCACATTTTGGATTTAATTGTCCTATTCCATCTTTCAACCACTGAGGACTTCTCTTCATTCTCGGTGGAATACATAAGTATCCCATTTTTCTCAAGCAAGTCCTTCAAGTGTTTGTTATAGAACTCTTTACCCTTGTCAACCCATAGATATTGTGGTTTTCTGCCTTCCTTGAATATTGTTTTGAATGCTTCAGTGACAGATTCACCTTTCTTATCCTTCAATGGTACAATCCAACCGTATTTGCTGAAGACATCAATAACCATAAGAAGATATCGGTAACCTTTATTCCATTTACTAAACTGCTGCATTTCAACTAGATCACTTGCCCATATTTCATCAATATGATTTGTGATTACACGCCGCTGAGTGAACTTGCGTTTTATGGGTGCATGTAATTCATCAGCTAATTTTTCTTGCCAGTTTTCTTCACTCAGCGGCTTTTTACGTTTTTTGACTTCTTAACACCCATTCCTAATTTTGATTTGGCTGCAATGGCGTTGCGAGCAACAGCATGTCCCCATTGTCTTTCTTTCCAAGGAATAGCATCAAGAGCCTTTACCATCTTACGATCTGCATCATTCTTGCATTTTACTTGATCACCTTTTGGTTTATTACCACAAACTGAGTAATCAACATCATGTTGCATGCTGACAGCATCTGTTTTACCTGTCGGCTGCTGATATATCTCAAGTATCTGACCAGTGTTAGGATCATACCTGAGTTGCTGTTCCAAAGGGTTTCCGGGCCCGTGTACCTATGTCCAGGCATCACAAAACCCTTCTTTGGCGCAACTTTCAAGATGGTTTTATGTATATCAATACCTTTACCACTAAATGGATCTAGCTTTTTTGACAAATCTGATGTGAAAGTATCTAAAGCTTGATCAAGATATTTGTTTGCAACATTCTTGATCTTTTTTTTTGCAAAATTTGATTTAACAGCTTTTGAAGCACCTAATCTTGCAGCATTATAAGCACCTTTTGCAGCCATCTTCAAAAGAGCTTCTCCAAGTAAGCCCCCAGCTTGTGAGGGCTCACTTAGTTTTTTGTCTTCTTTGTTGTAAAAAAATTCTAGCACGAGAACCTGGACCACTAACAAATTTATATACAGATCCTTCAGTACTTTTGACGAATTTGGCTTTTGTTATCCCACATTCAGCACATTTACATTCCATCATGGTTCAACCATTTTTAGTTTTGACA
>JAHPZR010000455.1:0-17500 GCA_019787425.1 Platygyra sinensis | reverse complement strand
TCATCCAATATCATTCTAACAAGATCATCATTATCAATTGTGTAATCAATACCTTCAAATTCATCATATTCAGGTGGCGGATCTGCATGTGTCGGCTCTTCATATGGTGGTGGATTTGGTACTAGTTGTTTCTCTTGCTGTGGTGGTACTTCATCACCAAACAGATCATCAAGATTCATGTCTTCAACTTCATCTTCGATATCGATGCCGTAATCTGGAACTTCTCCTTTCTTCGGTGGTCTTTTCTTCCTTGGAGGCACCCTCAAATCTAAATTACTGTCAATGACATCATCTAATTTACTTGTTATTGGTTTGAATAACTTCCCAAATGACTCTTGGCTTGTCTCCTGACCGATTTTATGTTGTTTGATTGCATTATGGACATAATTGATTTTATTCCCTAATTCAGTTTTACTCTTTGCGAGTTCTTTCCATTTAAGTAAACTCATTTATTCTTATACAATTATGTTACATAAAAATGACAAATCATATATAAAAATAACATTTAACACCGTGTTGAACACCATGTTGAACACCATGTTGAACACCGTGTTGAACACCATGTTGAACACCGTGTTGAACACCATGTTGAACACCGTGTTGAACACCATGTTGAACACCATGTTATATTGAATTAATATACCAATATAATATAATGAAAATACCGAATTATGATGTTGAAGACGATGTGGTCTCAAACTTTAAACAACTATACAATTTCATGCCTCATCAATGTTTCCGGATGCTGATATGTGGTCCAAGCGGTTCAGGGAAAACAAATACATTAATGCATATGATCCACAAATTATTGTTCTTTGATAAGGTTTATCTGTATGCGAAAAACTTGGATCAGTCTAAGTACCAGAATCTTATGAATACCTTCCAACCGATAAGTGATGAGGTTGGATATGATGTTATTGAAGCTAGTAATGATGACATTATACCTGTTCAAGACCTTGACAGTGACTCACAGAAAATTGTCATTTTTGATGATTACGTCTGCGATAAAAACCAAAAACCATTAATCGACTATTTTATACGAGGTCGGCATAAAAATTGCAGTGTGATTTATCTGAGTCAAAGTTACTATAAGACACCAAAAGACATAAGATTGAACTGTTCACATTTCTCTATTTATGAATTCCCAAGTGCTAATGAGAAGAGTTTAATTTGCCGTGAAAATAGCATTCCAAAAGAATCATATGAGAAAGCAACTGAAAAACCATATAGCTTCGTATATGTTGATAAGCCGCGAAAATTCATAACCAAAAATTTCAATGAAAAAATATAACTTTATTATATAATGAGTTATTCAAACGGACTTTTATCATCACCATCATCATCAACGATGAGTTCACTTCCTGGACCTCCTGGTGTTGGGTTTAAACTTACAGATGATGGTAATTATGATATTGATGGAAAACGATTGACTGATGTCTCCAAGCCAGTAGATGGTACAGATGCAGCCACAAAAGCTTATGTAGATGGTAAAACAAGCCATCAAACAGATAAATTTTACCATCTACGACAGAGTTTCACATTTTATGACAGTAGTGGTACTGAGTTAGCAATAAGCACTGACAAAATTACAGGATTATTATCAGATTACCAACATGGGTACTATAAAATTGCAAAAGGTGGTGATGAGAGTACTTTCAGTTATGTTTCTTTTAAGATCAAAAACAATTTACCCAAATCCACCTATTCCACTCTATTCTATCTGTATGGATACAAAAATGATAGTATAATGACTGGTCTTGATCTTGGCCCCATCTTATTTAGTGTTGATCCCACTAATTATCATATTTTAAAGTATGATGATGATGATAGTCTCCAAACAAGGAACCATGTAAAAGGTATCATATGGTTTACTGCTGATGGTGATGGTAGCATGGAAATAGAGTTGAGATTCTTTGATACGTCGATGACGCATTTTGTTGTATTGAGTAGATGTGTAGAAGGTAAAGTGAATTTGGGTTTCAGCATAGATATTTTTAATGTTGCCCATAATAACAGTGGGACATTCTACTTTGAAGATATCAATATGAATGGCAGAAAGATTAAAGCAGTTGGTAGTCCTGGAGATGGTGGAGATGCTGCGAATAAAGAATATGTTGATCAAGAAAATGCAAAACAGAACACAACAATAGCTGATAAAGCCAGCATATCATATGTTGATGATGAGATAGCAAAAATACCACATGTTGCTGCTGCAAATGATGTATTGAAACTTGATGGAAGCAAAGCAATGACTGGTGATTTAGACATGGATGGAAATCATATTTTCTCTGTTGAAAATCTCACTGATTATAAAGATACTGATAGTCTTGATTATAGGCACAAAGATTTACACAGTGTTGTCAACAAACATTATCTCAATGAAAATTTTCTCAAAACTAAGGGATACAATTTTGATTTAGGTCAAAAAGTAATCAAAAACAGTGCACCTTATGATGATGGATCTTATGATGATAACACCTTGGTTAGTAAAGCTTTTGTAAATAATGAGATTAGTAAAATTCCCCCTACTGATACTTCAGACTTACTAAAACTTGATGGAAGCAGAAGCATGCAGGGTGATCTAGATATTAATAATAATAGAATTAATAGCTGTGGTAGATTAACAATGAATAATGACACCGTTAGCCCAATTGAAATGTATGGTAGTAAAATTTTAAACTGTGGTGGTTTAAATATGAATAATGATTTTAATAGTCCAATCAGTATGAATAATAATAGAATTTATAATTTACCAATTCCTACTGGAGGTCAACAACCTGTTACACTCAGTTTTGGTGATAATCGTTATCTAAAGCTTGATGGAAGTAAAAGTATGACTGGTAATATAAACATGAACAGTAATAAGATAATCAATTCAGCGACTCCATCAAGCGACACAGATTTGGTAACTAAAAAGTATATGGAAACACATGTAAGCCAGTCTCATGTCACTAGCTCTGATAAATCAAATGCTTTCCAGTATGTTATGAATAATCCAACCCATCTGATTGAGGAAGATGACATTGAATTTGGGAATTTGGTAACCTTTCAATCAAGTCCTCATTCAATCAATAAAAAAGCCATTGACACAAAACTGATATTTGATGCGGATCATGGTTATTACAGTTCAAGATTATCCATTAATCTCTACGTATTGCCAAATGGTAGTTATACAATGGCATTCGAGCTAATATGGTCTACAGATGATGTTGATCGAGATACTGTGTCTCTCAACGGCATCAGCGCTGTTGAGACTGTTCACGATTTGTCAAATAAATCATTTGATAATTATTCAAGATTGATAATGCAATTTACTAAATCAACGGATACCTCTCCTAATCATCTATATGTAGATATTGTGATCAAAATGAAAAGTGGAAAATCATATCCACCAAAACTACAGACATATATGGTGTGTTATGGTGTCAAAGGGCTTCAATCAGATGTTCCATCAAGCGTTTATGATGCTCTTTGGGGTGTTGATAATGGTGTTGTAACTTTCAATGAAAATATCGACATGGGAAACAATAAGATAACTGGAGTTGCTGATGGTGAAGCAGAAAATGATGTTGTCAACAAAGCACAACTTGATAAATTGGTTAATTATTATTACACTAATTCATTAGAACACATAAACAGCAACCTCATCAAATTTAAAAAAATATAGACAAATACCCATTTAAAACATCTAATTTATCATCACAACAACATGTCTTAAAATTAGACATCCATGGCTTTTATCATTTAATATACACTGATTATTACAAAGGAAGTGGAACATTCAGAATCACTGATGGTTCTGGAAACTATACATTATACACCACAAATATCCTCCAAAAAACAGAATGGACTGCAATCACATTAAACGCTGTATTTGAACTAAAAGTTCAAAGTCCGCCAATAAAATCAATTCATCTTATATTTACTGGTGTAGGTGCTAGATTTCTTGGTGGTAATTATTCAACGTTTCATATTCAATTTTTACACACTTAAAACATCTAAACAGATTGAGGTTAATAAGATCTAAAGACAGTTCACAGGATCCTAAATTACATGGGTCCTTAAAAATGTATAAACCAATTGTATATGGGAGTATTCAACAACCAATCCAAGTGTAACTCATGCTCATGTCAGTCTGCTGATTGAGATAGATATATAACCAATATATATATGATAAGAGACGTGATCAAATATGTCAACTGCTTCTTTGAAGAAACTAAAAAAGAGCATAGTAGCGTTAATGATGTTATATTAAAGTCAGCTTTAGTTTATCAATATCTTTACTTCAAAAATTTCGAGGTACACATGACAATAGATGAGGTTCTTGAACTAAATAACAATGAGATAGGTCTAATCGGCCCTGGAAATGGATGTTTAACACAGTTCCTTGAAAGAATATTAGGTCATTCAGCTGTATTACATTCACATAGCATTCTACATGATGCATTCGGTCGATTATACACCAATCATTCATCAGACAGAGGGTACACGTACATTATACCTAAGAACCTAACACCAACATTCATAAAAAGATCCCCATTGTGTGGTCAGATTTCCGGATTATTATATTGTGTATCCAACAAAATCGTAGTATAAACAATATATATGAAAGAATCACAAAAAAATATATTCAACTGGAATCATATTTCAGATGAATTGACTGAAGAACAGATTGAAGAATTAAAGTCTTACTACCACACATATCATAAAAAGTGTTGGGCCTACAAACAAGCATTAAAAAGATTCAAAAAACATAAATTACTTGGGAACTCATTATCCATCATATTTGCATCTGGTGGTTTAGCTTCCAGTATAGCAACCGGCGGCGTTAGTTTGGTTGCCATCAGCACCGCAGCGCTTTTGATTCAGGGTTGGATGTCGCATAAAAACCTTGATCTTAAAATCCAAAATTGTACAAATGCTTACCAAAGCTATCAACATTTGCTAAATGAAATAAAAGATATGATGAGAAGCGGAAATTTCAATAGGCCATTTCCGAATTACCTCAGGCCTCTTCTTCGAAGCGAGTCTTGGTGCTCATCTTTTCATATGCAAATCAATATTCATTCACATGAAGATGAGTTTAATTTGCGTGTGAATGAAAAATGATTTGCATATGAAAGGATGAGCACCAAGACTCGCTTCGAAGAAGAGGCCTGAGGTAATTCGGAAATGGCCTATTCATCTCACATTTACAACACAATGAGGAACATTGATGATTATGTGACAGACAACAGTCCCATTGTTGATAAATATTTGGTGAAATATGATGAAAAATTCATTTGTTAATTATCAACTGAATTCTATCACCTATCAATGATTGAACCTTTTCCCAATATCGTTCATAATATTTTAGCGTCCTCTTAGACTTTGTTACAAAGATATCTTTGTAAGGAAGCCCGAGCATCTTGAATAATTGCTTGAGGATGAATTTGATGCTTATTATCCGTTTTTTCCCATGATTAACTTTATGAAGAACACTATCAATCTCAATGAATACTTTATGCATCTGATTCCTTTGTTTATGAGTCAATTGAATATCATTCTCACTGGATATACTAAATAACACATTATCAATATGGTAATTTCGATGATATCTCGATTTATGTTTTATCAGATGCATATTTTCATAGAAATTGAAGCACTCTGTGACATAATCACAACCATGAACTAAACCACAATTTATACAGATATTCATACCATTTACATTTTCCATATCCTGTTCACTACAACATGACTCAACCGCTTTAACAACTTCTACTAATTGTTGATCACAGAAAGGACATGTCGACTCCATCATATTCTTCAATTCATCGTGAATTTGAGAATTACAATCCATCTTATATTATTAGTAAAGAATATATTTTCAACTCCGTAAGCAAAAATCTTATTTGTCCGTTCGTGGGCGACAGAAATTAGCATTTTTAAAACAGGGGAATCCCCATGAGTCATCGATCATTCAGTATTAATACTACAATTTTTGTACTAAAAATGAACCATGCTGTTGTGGTCGAGTGGTTAAGGAGACAGACTGATAATCCAGTGAGAAGTCAGGCGTAGGTTCGAATCCTGCTCCCGACGTTTAATAAAAAATCGGCTTACGGCGTAAGCCAGCAAAACAAACAAATAAATAAACAATCGGCTTACGCCGTAAGCCGGTGAAATAAACAAACAAATAAACAAACAAATAAATAAACCAGATCACGTGACTTTCCCGGGAATTGGTATTGGTTCTGTTTCGGTTCCAGACCTATGTCCCGGGTTTTGGTTTTGGTTCTAACTTCTATATCAATATTTTCATCTTTATTTGATTCCTATATTTTATTTTAATATTTTGGTTCAGATTTTATTATTTATAATTTGAATCAGATTTGGTTTTATATTTTTGATTAATTGAAGACTGAGGGCTCGAACTCCAATTGAAAATCCAATTCAGAAAACTGTGCTGGTAAAAATTTGGAACAGTGTGCCTGAACCGCCAACTACCTAACTACTTGTGCACAAGTGTCGTAGTTTTATAGTTAAGAAATGATATTTTTTTTTCTTCACTAATAGTATTCTCCAATTGATACCTGCAAAGAAAACCTAACTGCAATTTTGTTATAGAGCGGCTTGTTAAAGTGCGAAGAAAATTTAAAACATTTGTTTCTCTTTTCTGCTAAACTCCGCAGACCATACTCAAAATGTATAACATGAAATATTCTTGTTCTTCGAACATTTCAGTTTCGAAAGAAAAAGAAAACAAACAGCGGTTACAAACAATACCCAGAAGCAAGACATGGCTCAAATAAACTTATAAATTTAGAAAAAAAAAAATCCTCGCTACTACTGGAAAGTCCGACATGTATGCAAAATCATAATTAAAGAAATGCCTCTAATCAGTGACTTAAAATACTCAATTCGTAAAAACCTTGGCGCCGAATGGCTGTTTCTTTCTGTTTCAATTATATTTATGAAGTCATCACTTTCCTTATTTGCATATTATAAAAGCATCGATATCTCTAAAACGAAAAGAGGATATCTCAAACAGGAAAACATCACTCTTCTCTATTTTGAAAAGCCTTTCAAATAAGCAGCAATCATTTTTCATGTTTTGTACACTTTAACCCATTGACTACGATGCCGCCCGTAACCGGCCGTGAAAACCCTTGGCCTTGTTCCACTTCTGACGTCATCACCTTGGACCAAAATTGGCATCATCTATGTTCAAAATCTATAGAAGGAGAAAATCTTTCCAATGATACCCAGTTCAGAGTGATCGGCTCTATGGAGCCATAAATAAAGTAAAGTAAAATTTCCTTCGATTACACGTGGCCACGCCATGGTAAAAATTGTCGCTCTTGATGTTGCTTTCTCCATGTTCTCAGAATTTTTTGAACTGGTAGCAAGCCCAGTAGAAGGTAAATCACTGCAGCAAAAAGAAAAGAAAAGGAGAAAAAAGGAAGGCGAAAAAAATGCCTCAAGACGTAGCTCACTTTGAAAAATAACACGAATGATACCAGTAGCGGAATTCCGAAATTTTCTTTATTTCACAACAATGTTAGAAGCCTGAAACGAAATTTTGAAAGCTTAGAAACTCATCTTTTAAACGAACTGGAGTATCATTTTAGTGTTATAGGGATAACTGAGACTAAACTTGCAAATTCAGATCTACTGGAACAATTACCGTCTCTACCAGGTTATGAATTGAATTTGTTCCGTCGCCTCTTTCCGCTGGAGGTGTTGGTATGTTCATTAGTGGCAAATTTAAGTATAAGTTAATAGAAAAAATGTCAACCAACGCCTTTCAAGCTCTCTGGGTCGAGTTTCTTTTTGAAAAGAAAAGCAATATTATCTGTGGAATGATCTACAGACAACAAAACTCTCCAGAGAGCTTTCAGGCATATTTTGATGACGCCCTCGAGAGATTTAGTCATTCCGACAAAACAATTTACATAATGGGCGATTTCAAATTTAATCTGAATGGATTAAATTTCAGCGATTATTTTGAACTGTGCAGGAACACTAAGTCGAGATCTAACCCATCCATATAAGTTACAAACCAAACTCGCAAAATTGAACTGTTATAAAAATTCTTTCTTTGTCAGAATTATCAAACCTTGGAACGATCTTCCTATTAATGTATTCAATTTTTGTGACAGTCCTAACGTTAGTAAGTTTAAATTAAGATTGAAGAATCATATGAATACTTATTGAGCGGCCATGTTATTTTTATTTATGATACTTATCTGTTTCTTATCTGATTTTTTTCTTTTATTTTTATTAACTAGTTTTTATAGTGACCTTAGATTTTATATTTTATCTTTAGGAGACCCTTGATATAGGGCTGACCTCTGGGTTTCCTTTTTCTCAATAACTACGTATTTGTATGTTATTTTGAAATAAAGTATTGTATTTAATCAACATAAACCTCCTCAATGCCGAAACATGCAATTTCACCAAAGAGTTTTTATTCACCTTACAAAGCTATTCTTTTATTCCAACGATTGATAAACCAACTAGGGTATACAGCAGCTCGGCCACGCTTATTGATAATATTTTTACAAATAAATATTGCGGAAAAATCACTAGTGGTAACATCATCTCGGATATAAGTGATCACTACTCTCAATTTTGCTTGACAGAATCCTCCTGTGAAACGGATTTCCCTTAACAGACTATGATACGTGACTTCACTAGGTTTTCAGAAGAGGACTTTAACTCTGAATTAGCGCAAGTCGATTGGGGATCGCTTCTTACAAGAACGCAAGGAAATCATTGACACTGCGTTTTCAAAACGTTACAACAAACTCAACAAACTGGTTAATAAACATGCTTCGCTTAAACCTCCATCAAAGCGTAAATTCAAGCAATCCTTGAAACCCTGGATTACCAAAGGGTTGCTCAAATCTATTAAAGTGCCACAATGATCAAATTTTTACCTCTTGATTTTTTGGGTGAATCACAAAGAATGCTTTAAAAGAATGAAAACGCTGTTTACTGTTTGCAAATATCTGCATTAGTTCCGGAGATATTTGAGTTTGAAAAATGTGTAAAATATGCAAATGAGATGACTGATGACGTCATTTACTCAACCCAATTTTACATCATGTATATAAATAGAGCTATCTTGGCCAATTTGCGGCGCAGAGCATTGAAAATTGGCAGGCTAATAGTGCTACAGAAAACACACCTATCGCTATAAAACATTTTGTTCCCATGGCAACTCACTCTTTTCCAGTCCCCAGCCACTTGATTTCAATATGTAAGTGATTTTCAGCCCGAAAAACGTTAAACAAGGCCACAAACCCAAGCTAACACATTTGTATGCTTGTTGGTTGTGAGTGAAGTCGACTTAAGTGGTTAATTCATGCACTATTCGCGTTTTGAAGTGCGCAAAGAACGTAATTTCATAACCCTTAGCTGAGCTCATCAACCTCTCTGTTCAAACTGGCAAATATCCTTCCAAGTTAAAACATGCAAAAATTATCCCAGTATACAAAGGCGATGATGAGACCGACCCTAGCAACTACCGTCCTATTTCATTACTTTCCGTCTTTAACAGGATTTTTGAAAATGTTATGTACAACCGATTGAAATCATACATCGAAGATATAGAGGATATTACATGACCGCGCGTGGATATGAATTTTATCTTCGAGTGTTCAACTCGATGAACACGAGAAGATAAAATTCATATCCACGAGCGGGCATGTAATATTCTGTTTATTACATAAACATACTAATGACGACGTCTTTGACGATTTTCCGAAGATTTCCGACCACTTTCCGAAGATTTCCGAAGATTTTTCAAAATTGTTCCGAAGGTAAAGCGAACGTTTCCGAACATTTTTCGGAGATTTTCCGAAGATTACCGAAGATTTCCGGAGATTTCCGAGGAGGCGCCGAGGATGTTTCGATCATACAGCAACATATCTAAGTACTCTTTTAAGGGATTATGGAACCATAGCAATGGTGATTATTTTAGTAACTATGGCAACACCAATATCCTCACATGTGAAAGATAAAAAAAGTACGTTCACTGCGTGCGATGAAGATATGATTTTTTAGTAAAAGGAGAAATCCTGGTATTTCACAGGTGTTTATGTAATAAAATGAATTATTATATAAAGCCCAGTATGGCTTTAGAGAGACTTTTTCCACTCAGCATGCAATTTTGGACATTGTGAGTATGATACAAACAAATATGGACAGGAAAATGTTAACCTGTGGCATTTTTCTGGACTTTAAGAAAGCATTTCACACGGTCAATCACACGATTTTACTTGATAAATTGCACCATTATATTATGGGATTAGAGGTGTTGTACATGAGTGGTTTAAGTCGTACTTGGCTAATCGAACACAAACAACGCACATTGACAATGACCATATTTAATCATCGAAGAAGAGCTCGGTTACTGGAGTTCCACAAGGGTCTGTTCTAGGTCCTTTACTCTTCCTGATTTATATAAACGACATTTATCTGTGTAGCAATAAACTTGGCTTTTATCTATTTGCTGATGACACAAACCTGTTATATGCTGACAACGACTTGAAAACCCTGGAAACCGTTGTTAATAATGAGCTTAATAATGTCTGTAACTGGCTTAATGCTAATAAACTAACCATTAATGCGAAGAAATCAAACTTTGTCATCTTTAGGCCAGCACAAAAAATAAATAATTATCAGCCGTGTATCAGAATTCCGCATATTATTAATAATAGATTCGCGCTTCTTGAATGCAAAGATTATGTAAAATTTTTAGGAGTACTGATTGACAAAAATTTAACCTGGACGCCTCATATTGATCATATCGCTTCGAAGATCAGTAAAATAGTAGGCATAATTGCCAGGCTGAGGCACCATGTACCTCTAAATACCCTTCTTCAAATCTACCGTTCGCTTATATTTCCCTACACGCTCTACGGTGTCCCTGTTTGGGGCCAGGCACATCAGTGTGATTTAAAAAAGATTCTCACTCTGCAAAAGTGTGCACTCCGCCTAATTTTCTTTGCCAGCAAAAGATCTCATGCCATCCCTCTTTTTGTTGCTTCCAACATCTTACCTGTTAATATGCCCTACTTTGAAACGGTCTCAACCATAATGCATGATGTTTCTACTCATTCTACACCTAGAAATATTCGTGAACTCTTCATACATTCATCTGACGTTCATGCTTACAACACGCGTTTCTCGAGTGCAGATAATCTTTTAGTACAGAAATCCAAATTGCATATAAAACTTGTCTTTTCCTGCGTTTGGTACGAGATTATGGAATTGTCTACACCCCGATTGGCATAAGCTCACGAAAAGAACATTTAAAAGGAAAATTCATAAGTTACTTCTAACTGTACTTGAAATTGAAGACTATTATGTTGATGCCCATACTCTAATACTGAATTTAAACACGAGTAATTATTATACACTATAGCTTTCAAACTTGCATTTAGCCGTTTATCTACTTTACATCTCTTAATTTGCTTTCCCTTTTTAGCTTTGTGCTTGATTAACTGTTAATGTGTGTGTATGTTTATTTATTTAGTAGCTGTTTTAAAATCACTTTCTGCTCGGTAAATATGACTGTAATTAGTAAAACCCGCCTAGATTAGCTATGCTATAAGCGGGTTTTGTAGATATTTAAATTATTTTAATTTAAATTATTTATTTATTTAAATTTTAATTAATATAACACTGTTGAAATTAAAACATCATCACATCATCACATCACTTTGGATTCCCGCGCATGCCCGAGCAAAAATGTCTTACTGAAAAAGGGATGCTAGTGGAAAGAAAGGCATGCTATCATATTGCGAATCTCTTTTTTGGGTAGACCGGAGCTACTTTGGTTCGTTTCAGCCTGAAAATCTCCAAAATGTCCAAAAAAACCACGTTTTTGGCCATTCTCGTCCCCAGAGCCCACGATCCTTCTGGCCTGCGGCAGGAAATCGAGGGCTCTGGGAGCATCCATTTCAGGCATGCGCCGTAGATGCAGACTGCGTGAGACCGGATGGGCAAAATTCAGTTATTTCCATTGTTATTTCAAATGGTTGCCCCAGAGCTCTCGTTTTTCGACCGCTGGTCAAGGGGAACGAGGCTCTGGGAACGAGATTGGTTTTTGGCAAAAAGCTCTGGGAGCCAATTGGTTAATACAGGAGCCCATCACCCGGAGCCTCTATCTCCCATATATCCTAAAGTCAACCTTTGCGCGTATCTTTCTATTTTTAGAACAGTCTTCAACCAGGCTAGCCTAAATTCCCAAGAAAGCATATCGCATAGTGCATTGTAATGTATTGTGTTGTGTTGAGTTGTGTTGTGCTGTGTCGTATTGTGATATATTGCACTGTATGGGATACAGTGCGCGCGAATCTAAGAGCCACGCGGTTAATACAGTTAAGTTTTATATCGTGCGTTATCTATTTGTAATGTTTGTAACCGCTGTTTGTTTTCTTTCTCTTCTGATACCAGATGAGACTAATATTTAAATTCTCATGGAAAGTTTCTCTTTCGTCAAATAACCTTTAAACTGAATTCATACAGACGTCATTTTCTTTTTCAGATTTTCTGATCTGCTAAAGTCCACTTCCTCTTTCTATGTTGGTTTTCGTTTTCTCGAAAGTTGGACTTTTTAAATCAAGGGAGTATATAAAATGTAGAGAGAAAATGACGTGCTTATCTTGTTTTGTGCAGTGTTCTGATATGCCGAAGAAAAACGCATTTGATTTGCTAAAAATTGTTTTGATAGTGCGTAAGTAATCTGGCAAGAATGGCTGAACTCCACTAGAAAGTGTACTTCAGCTCTTTTGAGAAGCGCTGCTACAACAACATAAGGGGTAGTCTCCCTCGCAGCCGTTTTTAGTCTCGTCACGCAACGCTCCTCCTCACAAACGGCTGCTCACATTCGAACAACATTCTTTTCCTTTGTAGTCTGTGCACCAATGAGATCACTGACATTGTTTTTTTATGTGACCAATCAGAACACAGGAGATTGTAATCAACATCGTTTTTCCCGCGTTTTCAAATTCTGCATTTGATCGTAGTTTCTCGATGAAGGAAACGCCGAAGAAGGTTTTGCAAAGTAATCGTTGCTTTATTTGTTCCACTCAGTCAGGTCAGAAAAAAGAAAAAAATTATATTTTTGGAAAAAGTTATTTTGATTTTTCAGCGATTATTAGTTCCTGTCTAGGTGTGAATGTGAGCTGCTATTCGGCTACCAGCGAGTTGTCAGTTTGTAAAGCGTGCTATCGACGACTGATCAAATTCAAAAACGCCTCTGATCATCTTAAAGAGCCCAAAGATGAAATGAAGGGAATCTTCAAGGATCGCAAACTTCCCAGAACGAAGCGCTTATTGAACGTTGAGAGCGACGGCCGTGGAGAAACCCAATTCTCGTGCCGTGGGAATTCTAGTATTTCTACCGCGATCAGCCATCAGGTACGTTATTATACTCCGGCAAGATTTTCTATTGGTTCTATTGATGTGTCTCCTATTCGAAGTCATCCATACGGACTTGTGCTACAAGCTTTCCCAGTCAACTGACAGTAAGATCCCCTTGCGAAATTCCACAACCGATACTTACCTTTACTCCAATCGCCTCAAAAGCTGCTTCCAATAATCTTACTAACATTAGTGAAACTTCAAAGACTGTTTTGAGCGTCCAGTATCCTAGTAAAACTATGAACAAAACCCTCTGTGGAAGCTATCAGCTATTTGAAAGGCTTTAGGCGCATGGCGTACCTTCACAGATCGCAATGCCGTAATGCAAAATCCAACGCTTAGAAATCACGTCATTGGAAATGTATTGAAAACTTTGTCCAAAGAGGTAGCGGCGTTGTTCTCAAAAAAGAATCTTTCAATGTTAAAAAAATCTGCAAGAAGGTCTGGCCAAATTTCGACTTGGAACTCCTCTGCAACGAGTGGAAAGAGAGAGCTCCACTGTTCTACTCGTTTTTTGATGACTTCCGCAGTAAACCAAAAGGATCAAAGAGTGTCTTTGGTTTTCAAAGCATTGCCATTGCGGGGTCAGTACTTTAAAGCAAGGTGTGAGAAAATGGATGCAACTGCTTCCGTGCTTGGGCGTACTTCTCAAGTCAAAGTCAGTCGAGGTAATTATAGTAGTTATTTTATTGCATAGTACCTGATAGAGTATGCATGAGATCTTTTGCTGGCAAAGAAATTAGGCGAGAGTGCACACTTTTGCAGAGTGAGAATCTTTTTTAAATCACGACTGATGTGGCTGGCCCCAAACAGGGAACACCGTAGGAGCGTGTAGGGAAAATATAAGCAGAACGGTAGATTTTGAAGAAGGGTATTTTAGAGGTACATGGTGCCTCAGGCTGGCAATATCTGCCACTATTTTACTGGATCTTCGAAGGCGATATGCATCAATATGATCGGCGTCCAGGTTGAAATTTTAGGTCAATCAGTTACTAGCCTAAAAAAATTTTACATAATCTTTTGCATGTCAAGGAAGCGCGAATCTATTATCTGAAGTCATATCGCGGAATTCTTGATACACGGCTGATAAATTATTTATTTTTTGTGCTAGGCCTAAAGAATGACAAAGTTTGATTTCTTCGCATTAATGCCGCTAGTTGAATAGCATTAAGGCCAGGTACAGACATTATTAGGCTCACGATATTCACAACGGTTTCGCAGGGTGTTTCAAGTCGTTGTCGAGCCTATAGCAGGTGTGTGTGCATCAGCAAATAGATAAAAGCCAAGTTATTGCTACACAGATAAATAGTCGTTTATTATAAATCGGAAGAGACAAGGACGCTAAGAACAGACCCTTTGTTGGAACTACACAGTAAGCCGAGCTCTTTCTCTTCGATGAAGTTAAATATGGTCAATGGTCTCAACGTGCGTTGTTTTATGTGTTCAGATTAGCCAACTAGTACTGACCTCTCACCACTCATGTACACACAGCGAAGCGCACATACAATAGGGGCGGGGGGGGTGGTGGGGGGTGTCAAATTTATCAAGGTAATCTGTGCTGTGATTGTGCCGTGGAAATGTGATTTGAGGTATCATGGCTCAGAGGGTGGAAAAAGACAGTCACGGTCTAAACTTGGACTGAGGAGTGTACATGCTCTACAGGCTCGGGGGGTAAAAAGAAATGAAATACAATTTTAAGTCGTGTGTCTCGCTAGTTTGTGGGTAGCTATATAGAGAATAGATCTGTACTCGTACTTATGGAGAAATTAATGGCAGTTATATATTTAATGTTATTTAATAAACACATGTGAAATAAAGGAATGGACACATTAATAAAAATAAGATATTGAATAGGAAAGAGCTGACCAGGAATTTTCTTGTATCTCTCTAGTGTGAGGTATTGGTGTCTGCCAATAGCGTCTTGACTTAATCACAGTGCTTGGGCTGTCAATATCCAATTAAACAAGGAGATGTTGACTTAGATAGTGACGTGGCTGTATGATCGAACATACTGGCGCTCCTCGTCTAAGTGCGTCGTCACGGCGGTATATTAGATATACGATATGTTTAGGCAGTTCGGTGGTGTGTTGATCCCGTGGTGTGCCACTCGCGCTTGTCGTCCGTGCGTTCGGTGTGAGCGGTTGTTCTACTCGGGCGCGCGGGGTCTGCGTCGTGGCACTCCTGATATAGGGGCTAACGACGGGGGGATACATTGAGAGGGACTACAGGAGCTTTCTAGATGGGTAGTAGTCTAAGAGCAGTAATGACAGTGGGTTGGTGTCAGATAGATTTAAAATTAGAGGGTCTGGTGTTGTCGCATGGGAATAGTATGGTAGAGACAAGGAGATGAGAACACGGCAGAATATGAGGGTATGACTAGATATATGGGTGAGGTGTGCGTATAATGTATATTAAGCGTGTATATTCGTGTGTATTCATTGGTCACGTGTGCGAGGGGACCAAGAAGGGGGTGGGTGGGGGAATGGGCGGTGGGTGCCGTGACAGTGACGAGCGCGGCGGCCTGCATATCGAAGGTCTGGACGGAGCATTAGGTTGTGTAGCTCAGGTTTTGGAAGGGGGGTGTTAGGAAGTTGACAGACGGTGTCGGTGAGTATGAGGGAGATAAGGAAGGCGAGGTAGAGGTGCGGTGGTGTGGCGAGCATAGAGAGGTAGGGCCAACTATATAGTCAGGGGCAGTGAGTGTACTCAGTGAGGGAGTCGGGAGAGCAACAGGGCAAGAGAAAGTGGGGAGGGGGGGGGGAAGGGCGCGAAGTTGGCGGGACAGTGTAGTAGCACGAAGGGTAGAGGTGTGAAGGGAGGGGAGGGATCGAATGGAAGGTCCTCGGCCGAGAGCAGATAAACAAAGGAGAAGTGCGGGAGAAACGACCACTGATGACGATGAGACAGGGGAACAAAGAAATGGATGACATCGTAGGTAGGGGGATAGATACAAGGAAAACACTGTACACAAAGTGGAGAGCGGGGGGGATGATATGAAGAACAAGGGGGAGACACAATGGTGGGAGTGAGAAGAAGGATAAGTGAGGGGGAGGGAAGGGTGCTGTGACGGAGTTGTGAAAAGGGCATGCGAAGTGGTGAGTCAACAGCTGGTCGAATAGGGCAAGTAACACAGTATGACACACGAACGGCAATCGATCACAGGAGAGGAGGGTGCAGGACGAAGTGTGATGGTGTAAGGCTAACAACAGGGGTGAAAAGCAAGAAAGCAGCAGAAGGGGAAGGAAGGAACAGGAGGGATGGGGGAAGGGGAAAGGGAGAGAAGGAGTAGGTAAGGAAAGAAAGGGAGGGGGGGGAGGATAGACAAGAGGGAAAAAAAGGAAGAGAAGAAGGGCGTGGAGGGGGGAAGAAATAAACGGACGGTGAAGATTGTTTCAAGATGAGGAAACAAGGAAGATTAAGCAGGTGGACAATGGGGTAAGGGAGAAGTGAAAAGGGGGGAGGAATTGTCAGAAAATAAAAGTGAAAAAAAGGAGATTTACACGAGGAGCGACGACGGAGGGTAGGCAATTTTGCAACGACTGCTCTGTTAAGGGTATCGACAGGATTGGTCGATATTATTTTTACTACACGATGGCACACAACTCCCTACCGAATGTAAGACATAAATAAAATTCACACTGGGATTGTGCTGAGGAGTTATATTTTTTTGTACTAAGGAAATACTGGTGATTTCACCGTGTTATGTATAATGGTATTATAATATAAGCCAGTAGGGGACTGGTGTGTGTTTTAACACAATCAGAATGCACATTTTGACATTGGTTGTGCTCGTGGATACAACAATATATACACAGATGTTCCTGCATTTTTCTGGAACTTTAAGAAGACATTCATAACACGTCAATCCACGCTTGGATGGGATAATTGCACCATTATTTATAGGGATTAGAGGTGTTGTCATGGTGGTTTAAGTCTACTTGGCTAATCGACACAAACAACGCACATTGAACCATGACCATATTTAATTCATCGAAGAAGAGCTCGTTACTGTGTAGTTTCCAAGGGTCTGTTCTAGTCTTGACTCTTCTGTTTATTACGACATTTTCTGTGTAGCAATAACTTG
>JAHPZR010000454.1:0-10773 GCA_019787425.1 Platygyra sinensis | reverse complement strand
CTGTATTATGATCTGGACACTGCACAGAGTTAACCTATTTAAACAGACGCGATTTAGAACTGTTTAATGCGTTCTAATGTTACGTGGACTTTGAAAAGCCCCTTGGAGACGAGCCAATAAAGTATGCATGTATGTATGTATGTATGTATGTATGTATTTTCTCGTTTTAAATTCCACAGCCTAATGAAGCCTAACTTTATTAGCTAAAGACGGAAACACTAACGTTTTTTCAGCGAAAAAGACTTCAACATTTAGAAAAAGTTGTCGACGGAGAGCCGCCTCACGTTCATCGACCGATTTAATTACAAAACTTTGGACCTTGCTTGAACACTTAAAGTGGATTCTATAGCGACTGTGTCTTTTATATACACTGGAACCTCGATTTAACGAGGTCCTCGATATAACGAACACCACTCTACGTCCCGGCCAAAATTACAGTAAAATGTATGGAATAGAACCTCCATATAAGGAAACCTCCATATAACGAATTCCTCGATATAACGAACATAATGCGGAAGCCCAAACGTAAAATATACCTCGATATAACGAATTACTATGTCAACACGCGACAGAAGAGAAACGCAGAACAGATCAACAGTCAGCAAATCCTTTAATCCATATGGTAGAGAGACAGCAACCTTTCAGTCAATGGCTTATCATTTGTCATAGACATTGGCACTTTAGTATTTCCACAGAAGTCACCCGTGTTACAAATCAATCATTAACTACGACCTCGATATAACGAACATTTTGGTCATTTCCCCTCAAATTCGTTATATCGAGGTTTTCGATATAACGAACCCTCCATTTAACGAACTAATTTGGCCGGTCCCCGTGACCTCGTTAATCGAGGTTCCACTACATATGTTTTTTAGCGCATATAGACATTTAAAGCTGAAGATGTGGTTTTTCGTTCTCGGTTGGTTCTTCACCGTCTTAGCCATTTTGGGAAACGCTCTTGTAATATACTTGATAATCACAAGGGCTGTATTGCGTGTTGCAGCAAATTGGTTTGTCTTATCGCTGGCATTGGCTGATTTGTGCGTTGGATTAACTTACTTTCCCACCTCTTTTCACTTCTAGCTACCTCCAAGAGTTAGCCGTTGATCCCACAGGTTTATGGTTTTAAACTCAGCCATACTTTTTATATTTCTCATCAACAAACTTATGTGTCTTGACAGCAGACAGGTTCTTTGCAATTACGATGCCATTAAAGTACAACGTATTCATGACAAGGAAGCGATTAGGAATATCGCTGGCTTCAGCTTGGATAACACCTTTAATTCTCTTCACACTACCTTCAATTTTCACTTACTCTAAAAACAATGCTCTTTTACGTTTATCTTCGAGATATTCAGAGTATCAGCCTTTCAAGGTTATTCCAGGTTGTGCCGGCTGTTCGTATTTGTCAACTGGGCGTCTTTGCTTCATAGCAAGAAACATTTCGCGAAAGACATCGCTGCTTTTTGGCTCAGATCAGTTTAATTTCAACCCACAGCGAAATACACTGACAGTAAGAAGCAGGGGGGGGGGGGGGGGGGGGGGGGGGGAGAGCTTCAGTGAAATGATTGTGTTAATTATTTTGCGTTCGTGCTGTGTCATGTTGGGGGAAACTATCGTTGCTTGTGTTTCGTTTTCAAACATTGTTTTAATTTCCGAGAATTTGAAAAAACGTTATTTACGTTCTTTTTATCATGAACTCGGCCGGTAAATCCTTTGGTTTACGCTGTTTTAAAGAAAGACATGAAAAACGAACTGAAGAGGATGGCATTGGTAGACATTGTTATTGTTGAATTTTGTTCTCCATTTATACAACTTTTAATCAAAACTAAAGGAGTGGCAGCCAGTTCTTATAGACCCCATCAATTTAAGGAAGCGATGTATTAACAAAGCTACTTGATTCTTAGTCCCTTTATTAGGCAAGTTAAAATAGATATCTTCCTTCTTCACAATGATTTTTTCGAGTTGAAAGCTTCTAGTAATTAGCTTTGAACTTCTTGCCAGTTAAACAAAAGCTCATTCAAGCGTCGCAGATATTTTTTGCTTCCCTAAACAAAGGCCGGATATCTACTGTTCATTTGTGACGTCTCCGATGGCGGGATACAAAGATAAAAACATTCTCAGATTGGGCAAGTTTCAAAGGGCAAATTTGGCGCGAGAGGTTTTGAAATGAAACGGAAGCCGTCATTGGCTTTTTCATGAAAGGAATGTTGTTCGGTTGTGAGCAGCCATTTCTTTGAAGGGAGCGTTGCGTGACATCACAAAAAACGGCTGCGAAGGAGACTAACCAAGGCAAGCACGCACACCAAGTACAAAAACAAATGGCGAGTTAAAGTGCATAAAGCGAGTAAATTGTATTTTTAATATATATCGCATCCGTTTTAAGCCATCAGCTGTTCTTTTGCGTAATTAGTCTTTCACTTAATCACGTTAAGGGGGGAGAAACTTAACTACAAGTCTGTTGCTAAGGAAATCTCAAAACCTCCTTTTTTTGGCTCCTGAAGTCCAGTGGGCATCAAAGTTTACCGTGATTGTTCGATTCACGTTTCCTTTAAATGTTTCGAACCACGCCCATATTTGGTATATCACGTGAAAACAATAAAAAAACGTCTAAAAACTCGGACTGAGTGGATCGTTTTGGAAATATAACAATACGTTTTGCCAAAACGCGGCATTATCTACAACTTGTAGTATGCGTTTGAGGAAATGTACAATCTTGCGAAAATTATAGATCTTTAAAGGAGGTTTTGAGATTTCCTTAGCAACAGACTTGTAGTTAAGTTTCTCCTCTCTTAAAAACAGTATGGATCGTGTCTATGTGATATGCAAATTAGCTATGAAATGGTATCTAATACCCATGTGCCCATCTGACTGTAAGAAAAAGAAATGTATGTTAAAAGATTATATCTTGGAAATTTTAAGGCTGCTTTGAACCCTCTAAACTAGAAATTCATTGCAAAAAGCCTACAATAAACGGCTTCCCAAGAATGGGATCCACCACCCTGGAGTCGCTCATGTGATCATGTTTGTTTCTTTATTCAAACGACGAGCCTGCATGGTGTTTGGATTGGAAACAACTTCTACGTTTCTCGACTTTCCATTAGATATTTGCAAGAAGCGCCAGAAATCCAACAAAAAAGATTCGTCTTGAAATGTTTTCTTGAAGATGTTGATGGAATTACTAGTATATACAGTTCTTATGTTGCATGTAATATATCAAAAACGAGTGCGAGTGTTTCATCAGGTGTTCCAAACACCGAGAAACAGATGAAAGCACGAGGCCGCAGGCCCAGTGCTTTTATTGTTTCGACTTGTTTGAAACCTCTGATGAGACACGAAGCACGAGTTTTTGGTATAGCTTCTTAAACGAGTTGCCGACTATTATTGTTTGTTATTTTGGTTTCGCTTTGTTAATTAAACAATAGCTATGGAATGTGATTAAAATAGTTTGGATGGAATGTGCCATTCGGGAATTAGCCAGCTTATTATAGTTTAAAAAAGAAAAGGTTTCTGTGCGAGATGGACGAGGCAAGTTCAAGGTTTCGGTTTCGTGTTTTCTACTAGCAGATAGTCAACGAGGCGCAGCCGAGTTGACTATCACTCGTAGAAAACAAGGGCGAGTAGTCTAATTGTTTTAGTCATGATAAATTTACCGTAATCTCATTGCATAAAAAGAAAAAATGTCAAGTAAGGCGTAGAAAAGAACTGTTTTATTATGTTACATCAGGTTCAAAGGTGATGCGCGATGTGCATTGATGTGAAACTGTTTTCTATCAGCATATAGCAAACGGTAATATAGCCAATCAAATTCACGAATTCACAATAGACTACGGTAAATTTATACTAATAATCCATAGTCTTGGCGCCGTTCCTGCTCTTTCTCCGCATGTTTTCAGTCGATCTTCTGGAGCCGCCAGAAAACTGAGAAGATGATCTTAACATGCATGAAAAACCGGCTTAAGCAGTAAGTACAAATTAAGCAGATCCCTGACACAGGACGGTGAAGCACCGCTAAGGACTTTGTAGACCAACAGAAAGAATCTATAGATTATCCGACAGCGGAGAGGACGCCAGTGGAGTTTCTTTAGGACGGGTACCACTTTCTGAAGTAGTGTCTTCGAGGAGGATTTCGTGTTCACTGTTAGTGGAAAGAAAACCCAGTTAATTTGCTATCAGATCTTGAATTAAATGCTTCAACTGTCTTACGTTGGCTGACAATATAGTTTCAGGCTCTTTGCATCTCTTATAGTTTGATAGATCAATGCTACCAATCTTTGCCATACGATCCTCGAATAATAGCCAATAATGGTATAAAATATCGAATCGTTTTGTAAAGGAATTATGGTCATCATTTACTTGTGCATAACAAGTATCACATCAACAGTGGTACAGTAGAAAACAATGGAAAACACAAGGCTGCAAATTAGCTTTAACTACTTATAACTAAAGATAAGCAAGCTCAGTAGCCCTCATATTTAATCAATGCAATTGTCATTTATATAATAATTATTACCAGACGCAAGTTTCACCGTGCAAAGTTTAAAACATTTCTCATCTAGCTCTCTCCAACTTAATGTTTAAGGCAGCTCTTAACCCTGTACACAGAGATTCTTTCCAAGAATTGAATGCACGAGCTTTGAGTCGATGATGTAGTGGTTTTTTTTTGTTCTTTTTACCCAATAACGAACCTGATTTTGGTCAACAAATTCTTCTATCGTCTTTTCACAAGATCTCGGCAATCAGTGCTAGAAATGCAGCACATATTCCAGCACCAAGGACAACATACACTCCCAGCATGTTCAAGAAGCCAATACGCTTTTGAGACAGCGCTGTTAAAAAAAAGACACGATACCTTGAGCAGTCGTATTATATTCCATATATACTGTACTTACTATTTCATATCGACTTTGTGGGAGCCTAAGAATCTTCAATATTTTTAGAATACGACGACAAGAGAGTGCATGAGACAATTTTTAGTATTGTACTCTATTCTACTCTGCTTTTAGTGTTTGCGCAGTAAAGTAAATTGTGGAAGAGATTTCAAAGGTATGTATCTTGATAAAACAAATTTATGATCTACATGATCTACAATGCAAGTGAAATTCAGATCAATGTTATGTAGACTCCAAGGTTGTGGGATCGACTAGCCTTCTTCCTGCAATGTATGACTTAAACCTAGAATGCGTTTTATAGATGCATTTAACAATCATTACTCATCAAGGTCTCCGTTTATCATTACGTTAAATTTATAAACATTATTTTCCGAAGGTACACTGTACGCGCGACCATTTACTGCTAACAAATTCTTAAACGAAAGATTTTAAAACGAATTACCTCGGCGCAATAAATTACATATATACAGATATTAATGGCCAAGATAGCTGGTTCCTTAAACTTAGTTTTCACTAGCGACGCATGCGCAAGAGCAAGCAAAACAATTCTTATTTCATAGTGAAACCGGCCTTGAAGTAGGCATAAGCACAAGCGCAAGCACAAACACAAGGATATTGTTTTTATTTTTTTTTCTTGTGCTTACGCGTATATGTGCTTGCGTTTGCCTTGCAACAAGTGAAGACGAAATACCGTTCAGACATTCCAAAAGCACAAGGATATAATTACCACTCGTGGTTATGTTTAGCCAATGATAACACTGGATCCAGATTACCTCGTGCTTAATGAAATGCTCGGATGATTTTGCTTGTGATTGTGTTGGGCCGAATTTCGTATTCACTTGGGTTTACCTATTTCTTGCGCTCGCGCTTGTGCTTGCATTGCTATTGAAAACCAGGCTTTACTTGTTTCTTGTTCTTGAGGACACCCAACGTTAGTTTCCCACCATTTCCTTTTCAGTTTTTCAAGAAATCGATTCTCGTGTAGACGTAGAATGGCCAGCGTGAAATCATTAGTGTGCGGATCTTTTGCTTGTAAAGCGAGTGCAAGTCCATTTGCCTTCCTCAGTCCTGGAACTAATTAAAGAACAGAGAAGTGATGGCTAGAAACGTAACAATGACGCAATGCTGATTACTAAGTACAAAGCATTATAATGCCTAAACAGAAAGCCAAGAATTGCAACCGTGCGTGGACAGCTGTTTTGATCTTGTTGGGTCTCGTCAGCACGGTGTAGCAAGTAATGATCATCCACAAAATGCAGATGGTGATGACCTCAGATGAAACTCAAATTCAAATTTTTGCAGATTGGACAATGTCACATGCAAAACGTGTGACAAACGACAACAGGAAATATTCAGAATATCATGTCGTTGTCGCGGTAGGAGACTGCTGGCAGCCAAAAAACGGCCCCGTAGAAAATTCATGGCCAAACCATGTCAACAGTGCATGATTAGTCACTCTCACTTGCACTTATAAAATAATCCAGACCCGACAAGAGGTATTTATTTATTCTTTTCAGAAAAATAACTTCAAATTGAGCATTTACCTACTGTCAGGTCACAAGGAGGCTGGTTAGCGATATATCTGAGAGTCGGCCCGTCTGTAATAAACACAAAGTCCTGCCTGTCTCGCACCAATTGAGTTCCTTCAGATGCACTTTGAACTGCTGTGCCTCCCGTTTGAATTCTGTACCAGATCTTTTTGTATGTTTCATACTGGCTCATCTTGAAAGCCTCGTACGTACTTCCCGCTTCCACCACTGCTACTTGATAAGATGATTTCACGATGTCTTCAAGGTTGTTGATGGGCTGAACAGCGTTCTTTATGGTGAGAAAAGCGGCAAGATTGGCCGTGTAGGTTGATATCGATATAAGAATAGAGAACCAGTAGCAACCAGTTAGAATTCGACTTCAAGTAAAGAACCAGAGAATCAAAAACTAAAGAAAACAAATAAAGAACGTTAGTAGTTATAGAGGGTCAGAATTAGCCGGATCTAGGTAGAGCCAGGTAGAGTTAGGTAGAGTTAAGTCATTAATATTCAAACTGTCTAGGTAAAATGCGTTCCTGCATAATAATTTTTGACTTCCTCCATACTAATGTACTAATTCGGTATAGGTTTACTAATAAGCGTCGCTCGAGTACAATACAAACAATAAACTTGCTCATGCACTTCTTGTCGTCGGTATTCTTAAAAAATATTGAAGATTTCTTAGCTCCACACAAAGTCGATATGAAATTAGTAAGTACAGTATTATGGAATAATAAGCCGACTGCTCAAGGATCGTGTCTTTTTTAACAGCGCTGTCTCAAAAGCGTATTGGCTCTCTTGAACATGCTGAGGAGTGTATGTTGTCCTGGTGCTGAATAGTGCTTGCATTTCTAGCACTGATTAGCCGAGATCTTGTGGAAAAGACGATAGAGGATTTGTTGGACAAAATCTAGGTTCGTTATTGGGTAAAAAGAAACAAAAAAAAACCACTACATCATGGACTCAAAGCTCGTGCATTAATTTGGAAAGAATCTCTGTGTACAGGGTTAAAGAGCTGCCTTAAACATTAAGTTGGAGAGAGCTAGATGAAGAAATGTTTTAAACTTTGCACGGTGAAACTTGCGTCTCGGTAATAATTATATATAAATGACAATGCATGATTAAATAGAGGGCTACTGAGCTGGCTTATCTTTAGTTATAGTAGTTAAAGCTAATGGGCAGCCTTGGTTTGCCCATGTTTTCTACTGTACCACTGTGAAATGTGATACTTGTTATGCACAAGTAAATGATGACCATAATTTCCTTTCTCAAAACGATTCGATATTTTTATACCAGTATTGGCTATTATTCGAGGATGTATGCAAAGATTGTAGCATTTGATCTATCAAACTATAAGGATGCAAAGAGCCGAAACTATAGTGTCAGCCACGTAAGACAGTTGAAGCATTAAGTCAAGCATCGATAGCAAAATTAAACTGGGTTTCTGTCCACTAACAGTCGAACATCGAAATCCTCCTCGAAGAAACTACTTCAGAAAGTGGTACCCGTCCTAAAAGAAACTACACTGGGTCCTTCCGCTGTCGGATAATTATTAGATCTTCTGTTGGTCTACCAAAGTCCTTAGCGGTGCTTCAACCGTCCCTGTGTCAGGGATTGTTAATTTGTACTTACTGCTTAGCCGGTGTTTTCATGCTGTGAAGATCAGTCTCTCAGTTTTCTGGCGGTCCAGAAGATCGACTGAAACCACATGCGGGAGAAAGAGCAGGAACGGCGCAAGACTATGGACTATTAGTATAAATTTCCCGTAGTCTATTGTGAATCGTGAAAATTGATTGGCTAGATTACCGTTTGCTATATGCTGATAGAAAACAGTTTCACATCAATGCACATCGCGATCACTTTGAAACCTGATGTAAACATAATAAAACAGTCTTTTCTACGCCTTACTTGGACATTTTTTTCTTTTTATGCAATGAGATACGTAAATTTATCATGGCCTAAAACAATTAGACTACTCGCCTGTTTCTACGAGTCGATAGTCAACCTGGCTGCGCCTCGTTTACTATCGCTAGTAGAAAACACGAAACCGAAACCTTGACTTGCTCGTCCCAATCCTCGCACAGAACACCTTTTCTTTTTAAAACTATAATAAGCTGGATAATTCCGATGGCACATCCATCCAAACTATCTTAATCACATTCATAGCTATTGTTTAATAAAAAAGCGAAACCAAAATAACAAACATAATAGTCGGCAACTCGTTTAAGAAGCTATACCAAAAACTCGTGCTTCGTGTCTCATCAGAGGTTCAAACAAGTCGGAGAACAAAAAAGCACTGGGCCTGCGGCCTCGTGCTTGCATCTGTTTCTCGGCTGTTGGAACACTCTGATGAAAAACACTGCACCGTTTTTGATATTATACATGAACATAGAACTGGTATATACTAGTAATTCCATCAACATCTTCAAGAAAACATTTCAAGGACGAATCTTTTTTGTTGGATTTCTGCGCTTCTTGCAAATATCCTAATGGTAAAAGTCGAAGAAACGTAGAAGTGTGATGGAATTACTAGTATATACAGTTTCTTATGTGCATGTAATAATATCAAAAAAACGAGTGCGAGTGTTTCTTCAGGTGTTCCAAAAAACGGAACAGATGAAAGCACGAGGCCCGCCAGGACCAGTGCTTTATTGTTGACTGTTTGAAACCTCTGATGAGACACGAAGCACGAGTTTTGGGTATAGCTTCTAAACGAGTTGCCGACTATTTATTGTTTGTTATTTGGTTTCGCTTGTAATAAACAATAGCTATGGAATGTGATTAAAAAGTAGTTTGGATGGAATGTGCCATTCGGGAATTAGCAGTTTTATAGTTTTAAAAAGAAACGGTTTCTGTGCGAGATGGACCGAGGCAAGTTCAAGGTTTCGGTTCGTGTTTTTACTAGCAGATAGTCAACGAGGCGCAGCCGAGTTGACTATCGCTCGTAGAAAACGAGGGCGAGTAGTCTAATTGTTTTAGTAGTAAATTTACCGTATCTCATTGCATAAAAGGAAAAAAATGTCAAGTAACGGCGTAGAAATCAGAAACTGTTTTATTATTGTTACCTCAGGTTCAAAGGTGATGCGCGATGTGCACTTGAGTGGCGAAAACTGTTGACTATCAGCAGCATAGTAGCAAACGGTAATATAGCCCAATCAATATTTCACGGACTCCAACCAATCGGACTTACGGTAACATTTTATACTAATAATCCATAGTCTTGGCCGCCCCGTTTCCTGCTCTGTTTCTCCGCATGTTTTCAGTCGATCTTCTGGAGCCGCCAGAACTGAGAGATGATTTAAATGCATGAAAAACCGGCTTAAGCAGTAAGTACAAAATTAAGCAGATCCCTGACACAGGGACGGTGAACGCACGCTAAGTGACTTTGTAGACCAACAGAAAGAATCATAGATTATCCGACAGCGGATGAGACGCCAGGGGAAAGTTTCTTTAGGACGGTGGTACACTTTCTGAAGTAGTGTCTTCGAGGAGGATTTCGTGTTTCACTGTAGTGGAAAGAAAACACAGTTAATTTTGCTATCAGATCTGGAATAAAATGCTTCAACTGTCTTACGTTGGCTGACATATAGTTTCAGGCTCTTGCAATCTCTTATAGTTTGATAGAATCAATTGCTACCAATCTTTGCCATATTACGGGGATCCTCGAATAATAGCCCAATAATGGTTATAAAATATCGAATCGTTGGAAAGGAATATGGTTCCTCATTTAATTGTGCATAACAAGTATCACATCAACAGTGGACAGTAGAAACAAACAATGAAAACACAAGGCTGCAAATTAGCTTTAAAAACTACTTATAACTAAAGATAAGCAAGCTCAGTAGCCCTCATATTTAATCAATGCAATTGTCCTTTATTATAAATAATTATTACCCAGACGCAGTAGTTTCACCGTGCAAAGTTTAAAACATCTATCTAGCTTACTCGCCAAATTAATGTTTAAGGCAGCTCTAAACCCTGTACACATGTAGATTCTTTCCAAGAATTGAATGCACGAGCTTTGAGCGATGATGTATAGTGGTTTTTTTTGTTCTTTTTACCCAATAACGAACCTGATTTTGGTCAACAACTTCTTCTATCGTTTTTCCACAAGATCTCGGCAATCAGTGCTAGAAATGCAGCACATATTCCAGCACAAGGACAACATACACTCCAAGCATGTTCAAGAAGGCCCAATACGCGTTGAAGACAGCGCTGTTATTAAAAAAAAGACACGATACATTGAGCAGTCGTATTATATCCATATATCTGTCCTGACTATTTCCTATCGACTTTTGTGGAGCCTAAGAATCTAAAGATTTTTTAGAATACGACGACAAGAGAGTGCATGAGGC
>JAHPZR010000453.1:10000-45000 GCA_019787425.1 Platygyra sinensis | reverse complement strand
GTCGTGTTTGGCCTGTCTATTTTATTTACCACTGTTTACCATCGTAGACGCGGCAGCAATTGAAAAATTAGGCTCTTCCCGAAACCAGTCTGTAGAATTCCGAAAACATCGCGCTTCTACGCCACAGTTTCAAGGCATAGCTTCTACTCACGTTTCAAACAAGAGATATGACGAAAATGTTGCAAAGAATTGCTCAAAGCTGCTTCAAATTCGTCGTCAGTGAACTGTGCAGTGCACACGGGAGCCGTTGTTGACGGTCTCGGCAAGAATTATGCTAATTTACAAGCAGTTGTCAAGATCTGTCAATTATTTATCTCAGAGCTGTCAACAGTCATCGATTCAACCAATCAGATCTTGATACCAGGAGCTGGTATCATGGAACGGCGGCATCAATGGAATGTCTACAGGCTCCCCTGCGCACTCCCTCCTCACCAGACCGCTCTCGGCTCGTCCCGCTCGCCCTAGACTACACTTGACTATCTCGCCCTAAACCCAACCGAACCGGGAGCCTGTTCGCAGGCTATTCTAAACAACAAACGCAAAGCGAGAAACCAATTCAACAAAAGCAAAAGGCGGGAATCGTGACGTCATTGAACGATACGACACTCACAAAGGTGACATACGGAAAATAAGCCACTCGGGTCCCGGATGAAGTGGCGTATGGAATCTACGAGTGGTTTAGTTCCCAGTAAAACACTCTCCTCCATTTAATAAAGAGCGTTTATGATAATTTACGGCGACTGTAAAGCAACCAGGAAGGCGATATTTACGTGTTATTAAATTACCGTAAATATTTACATATGCACATTAGCCATTTTGCATTTCAGTGTCTCGATTTTCTAGACCATAACAATGGGAGTTCGCGTCAACATATCATTGTGTTAAAGCGCAATGCAAAAAGTAAATATAAAAAGTTAAAAGAAAAAGTTTGCGATATTTTACGCTTCCGTAAAACGCTCACTGAGAGGCGATCTTTACGCGCTATAAAACTATCGTAAGTTTGGCTATAATTTACGTACAAGCCTTTCAGGCACTGACCCAGCCACAGCAACACCTTTTGAATAGCTTTCAATTTATTTTAGTTATAATTCTTTCTAATGTCGCAGTAACGTAGCTGGAGGTTCAAACAACGAAATATTTAAAACTATATACTCAGGATAACAACTGAAAAATAAAAATGTTACAAATCTACATATATATTTTTTTATATGAATATACAGCTGTATTATCGTGAAGCTGCCATTTTCTTTACCTGTCCTATCCTTAGTTTTCAAGTAATATATGGAACACGAGAGACAGTGTTTCAGCCGGTTATTCAAACACCGAGAATTGGCGTTCCATTTTGATATTTGGCAGTGGTGCCTCATGAGGGTTATCCAGCCAGCATATAAATATGTTAGCTCGAGTTTGTGGCCTAGTTTAATACTTTTTGAGCTGAAAAAAACTAACATTTCGAAATCAAGTGGGTAGGGAATGGGAAAGAGTGAGTTGCCATGGGAACAGAACTTTTTTTTTTTTATATAGCCGTTGATGTGTTTCCTCTAGAACTATAAGCCTACCACGTTTCAATGATCTGTGCTGCAAATTGGCCAAGATAGCTCCATTTACATACTTGATATATTGTTGGGTTGAGTGTATGACAGCATCGATCAGTCATCTTATTTGCATATTTTACACACTTCAGTACGGTAAGGGGTGTTTTCATTCTCTCATGGAATTCATGGAATGTCGGTTACACCTAAACAATCTAGGGTAAAAATTTGATCATAGTACCACTTTAAGATACCTCCTTTATGGTCGAAAAGGTTCTCCTATTTTGTTTTTTACATGGCAATGCTTGGTTTTAGTGGCATGTAAAATTCTCAGTTTAATTTTGTAGCGCTCTTTTTTTTTTTTTTTTTTTTTTGCCCCAGCGTGTCTGCAATGGAAAGAGGAAGCATTTATTATACTCTGGGGTTCATTGTCTCATTCCTACTCAAGACATATACGAGCCACAGAATATTCAATTGTGGTGAGTCAGTGAGTAATCTTAAGACATGTTTATCGGCAGTTTACCTGATCGGTAGCCTTAGAAGGCCGAAGAAATCAGCGGACAGCAGTTCCATGTAGCTCTAATAGTTCTATGCCGTAAAGAATTATTTCAGACTGATATATTATACCATTTTCTAAACCCACACAGGACTTTACAATGGATATTCAGAGGAATACGAGGCGGTTATCGACAACGTGATAAACAAAACGTCTGGTCGGAACAATGTTTCATTAATCTTAAGAAAGTACAACACGTCAGAAAATATAGATCTATTTCATCAAGGTGAGATACTTTTAGGGATTATTTACAGCTAGTTAACGGGTAACTTTAGCTGTAGCGCAAACGATAGCCCGGGTTTACAAGCCAAATTTCACGGGTAGGGGAACCCCACAACCCTGAACACCCTGATGCGCTGTTACACTCGAGGGTCTGGAAACAAATAGAATGTAAACCCGGGTTGGTGTTTAACCCTACCTGGAGTGTTTACAAGGGCAAAAGTTAATCCTCCTGCCAAGGTAACTCTAGCAGGCCGATAGGGTAACTCGACTTCCCGGGTAGTTAACCCGAGCTGCCTTGTAAACACAACGAAGGAAACAAGAGGAAATATGTAAGTGCTATTATAACTCTCTCTCTCCTTGTAAACATGCGCTAAGAAGTTTTGTTGCCGTCACAGGAATCAGCAAGAAAAAATTGCAATGGGTCCCTGCCGATGTCAAAAAGATCCTCCAGATTTTTCGTCAGATTTCTGTCTCGAAATACACCGAATGCAAATATGGCGCACCACTCGTTCGTCGCCCGGGACGAGTCGAATGAAAGCGAGGCTAGTTGGGCTTCGATGTTTTGTTGTGACAATGCTTTTCCAGAAAAGTCTTTCTTCATAGTCGATTTGGTCCCTTTGTTTCGCCCTCCCTACGCGTTTTTGTGTTCCTGAATGCCACCGCAACAGAGTGGAATCTTCCACAGCAGAGAAGGTGTTCTTTTTTTCAGTTTCTCGTTCGCCTCTGAGGGGAAACCAAAGAGACGGAGGCAAGGAGTTCACATTCGCCGAAGAAACTGTTTAAGTTCAGGTTGGAATCGATCTTAGAAAATGTGTAAGCGATCGCATTTATTTCTAAGTTGTTGTCATTTGGCTCAATGCTTTCACTGGTTTCAGTAACGGGGCAGTTGAAGTTCATTCGCTTGGTTATTGCACCGTAGTATTTATATTTACTTCGTGCGATTCCGTGCAATCATGCGAGTGGACGCGAACGCAAATAACTTCTTCCTTTGAGACAGAGGATATCATTCAAGAAGAGCTTTTCTTTACCTTGTGGAGGGCATTGGCCATGAAAACCGTGTTGGAACACCACCAGACACCACGTAAGCTCGTCATTTAAACGATTTTTCTGAGATCTTCTATCCTGAAACGTAGCAAACAAACTTTAGTCCCCGCAGCGATCGTGAACTCCTTTTCTCCGCCTCAACGAATTGCACTGATCCACTATTTTCCCTTAGAGGTTAACGGTGGAAGATTTCTATCCCCTCTCCTCGCATTCAGAAACACAGCAACTCGTAGGCACAGCGAAATAAAACAACAGGTCGACCACAAAGCAAGAGTTTTCTGGCCGGGAAGCATTTTAAACCAAAACATCAAAGCCCAACTAGCCTCGCTTTCATTCGACTCGTCCCGGGCGACGACCGAGTGGTCCGCCATATTTGCATTCGGTGTAAAAACCTATTAGATATTAAGTAAAATTGTCATTGGCTGCATTTTTTTCTTCCTTATCATTTTCCCAGAGGGCACCACGTGACCTGCAAATAGTTACCTGCAACGAAGAGTTGGCATATGCTTAAGATCGTTTACGTGTGTTTTGCTGCAAATTCTATTATACTCGTAGTAGAAACCACGTCATTGAAAAAAAAAAAAATCGCTTTCCCTTGGCTGTCAGAGAGTGAATTACATGTGAAAAAAACTTAATGATCAGACGATGAAACAATTGTTGAACTCTGTTATCTTGAAATATCGTGATTTTTCAATCTATTTTGCTATTAAGGCAACGTAGACCAGACCAATTTTCCTGTGACTTTAACTCTCAATTTGGTTTAAACTTTACTTGGTACAAAGTCGCAATACTACTGTTGTAAGGACCATAAACTTCTGAATCACATATATTCTAGCTTCATCGTTTCTCGATCAAAACATCCTTGTGCTTATCGAGGGAGGCAACACAAGGACGCACGCATGCACACTCTCTACAGTGACTGGCATTCCTCTTATCCGTTTCCATGGTGACAGTAGGACCTACGAGCAGTGCGAAAAAGCGATTCAAATGTCAGCTGGATATAGGGACTATGGACATGCTGCCCTTAAAATCTTAAACACGTTTGGTTGGAAAACTATCGCACTTGTTTTTGATGGTAAGTATGTGTTTTTACTAATATCGTACAATATCATCCTACATATTCTATCCTTTCTGCATCCATCCATCCATCCATCCATCCATCTATCTATCCTTCATTTTTGTTTGTCTTTGTTTTAGAGGAAAGTTTTCACGAAGCGGCTTATTTTCGCGCCATATCCCAAAACTCAGAGCTCGCTGTGGATCTAGTGCAGCTGATTAAACCGAATGAAAATGAAGATCCAAAAGTTTCAGTATTGAGAGCAATGGAGGAAATAAAGAATTTTGCAGCTGAGGCCATTCTTCTTTTTATCGATAAAGAAACTGCTGAACGTATGATGCAGCAGGTAATCTTGTGTGATTTAGCTAAACTGATCCAAAGCGCTTTTCTGGCAAAAAGTTATACGTTTCGTGCCTCTTATTTTCTCTGTCATCTTAGTGCTTTTTTTACACAAGTAAAATAAGGAAGAAACACTTAAGAGTGGAGAACCTTAACTACAAGTCTGTTGCTAAGGAAATTTCAAAACCTCCTTTTTTTGGCTCCTGAAGTCCAGTGGGCATCAAAGTTTACTGCGTTTGTTCGATTCACGTTTCCTTTAAATGTTTCGAACCACGCCCATATGTGGTATGTCATGTGACCACAATAGAAAACGTCTAAAAACTCGGACTGAGTGGATCGTTTTCGAAATATAACAATACCTTTTGCCAAAACACGGCATTATCTACAACTTGTAGTATGCGTTTGAGGAAATGTACAATATTTCGAAAATTATAGATCTTTAAGAGGCTTTAAAAGCACTTAAACATCTAGAATTTTCGAAATATTGTCTGTTGTTCATCCTTTACAGAAGCCTTATCAAGAAAGAGATGTGAGAAATGTATATAAATGGATACTTCTGAGAGAGGTTTGATGGTCATCTAATCAGCTTCACTGCCACTTTAATTATTGAAATACGATAGTGTTGTTTGGATGTTATTTCTTTATTTTATCATGATGTTACCTACTCGAATTTAACCCTCGGACGTACAAGGGGCGGGGGAAGGGGTTGGATCCCACCCCCAAAAGGAATTGTAAATTTTTTGAAAAGAAGATTTACTCTAAGGGGCTAAAACGGTCAGGAGCTGTTCATTCATCTTCTTCGGAAATGCTGATATCTCAGTTTTCTGTCTGTCACTTGTGACGTTGCCAAGGCAACCGCAAATTTCTAGTAGCTTTGACCAAAATGAACATTTTTGACATAATTCTGTGTTTTTTTCCAAGGTTTTTCTTCATCAAATTGCAGAAATTCACGAATTAATACATTTCATGAGCATTCTGGCTCAATTACAAAATTAATTTCTGTCATTTCTTGACTTTCGAAGAATATTGTAATATCACCGATGGCGGATTCAAAATGGCGGATTCAAGATGGCGGATTCAAGATGGCGGATTCAAGATGGCGGATCAAATGACACCATAACCAAGAAAAAGATGTTATCAACTTGTAGAGCAACCTCAGAGTCATCTAATCTACGTAATTTTTCTTCGCTGTTTCTTAACAGGACGGAAACCCAAGCGGGGCAGTGGGGTCATCAATCCCCCTGCCCCCTCTCACTCCCTTGTTGTACCGCGGTGGGGGTTTGAGTTATCTTGTACTTCCGAGGATTAAGTAATTAAATGAACTGTAACAAGATATTGTAAAATATATATTTCCCCTTTACCATGGCTTTTTCACTCTAACTGTCTTACATCCTGTTTCTTTTCCCACCATCTATGTCTTTTATTAGCTCCCTGTGCGCGCGAATCGCGCAAATCCTGGACTGTAATTGGCTACACGAGAGAGCAAGAGTTCGCTATCTCACCCGCTCTTGATTACTCGCGCAAGAAAACAGTGCTGTTGTTGTTGTTGTTTTTTTTTTTTAATTTTTCCATATGACCATTTTTCCTGTATTGACCAAACTTGCTTGGTCAAGATGGCTGGGTATTGGCCTCATTCTTGTTTAACGTTCTACGTTTCCATCCCTAAACACGCCAAAAGAAGGAACTTGCCTAATATTCAGCCATCTTGACCGAAAAAGCCTAGTCAATAACCTATCTATCATGTATGTCCGCGAATATGGCCAGCGCAAAGAAAAAAAAAAACACTATTGGCACCTTCAGAATGCTTGTTATACTCCGGCCCTATGTAACTAAAAAAATTAGCTGATTACTCGCTTCTATCTCTATGTCCAACTTTTTTTCCCGCTACAGGTGCCAATGAACTTAAATTCTCACCGAGAAAGTATTGTTTTATCTTTGACGCTTCCATTCAGTCAGCGTTTAGCTCCTGATGAACTAATAAAGGCACGGAACACCACCAACATGGTACGTTTGTACTGTGCGCAAATTCTTGAATAAATAAAACAAAACTAACTAAATAGAAAAGAAATAAACAAACAAATAAACAAACAAATGGCGGGTTTCTAGAAAACAAACAATCAAGCAACAACATCAACAGAAACACCATCATCTCAACCCTCGGTTGGGCTCTACATTGTATGTTTCGAGTACAGTAAAAGTCGTCAAGGTAGTTTTAGATATTAAACAAATGTGTTTTGACTCCCTAGGACTTCTCCACTCTCGCCTATGACGCAGTTAAAGTTCTCAAGCAAGCAATTAACAGTAAACCTTGTAGATCGATTAATGGGACTTCTATCAGCTTAAATGATAGAGAAACTATGCTGAAGTGTCTTAAGAAGGTCAGTGATGAGTAGTATACAAAATGAATTATGTTTGGAATAAACATAGTTTAATCAATAGATTCTGATAGTTGACCACATCATCCTATCTAGTTTTAAGCATTGTTTTCTACTTGGTAATGGGACGATTTAGTTTCTCGGACTTTTATTGTTTCAAGCAATAAATAATTGCAATTAACTACCGGTTTGCTATTTTACAGCTGTTCTTATTTCCCGTTTTTTCATTGATAAACACGGTTCTCTGATCAGGTTAGCACGGACGGTTTAACAGGACCTATCGATTTCAACGAGCGCGGGACACGAATAGGAATTGAACTGGAAATTTTAAATCTGCGGAACAATTCCTTTAAGAGGGTGAGTAACCTATAGAAGAAGCACCATTGTTCCCTGAAATAGGTTTGGTTTTAGTTACTTAAGGCTTTTTCTTTCATGATCATAATAAATTGACTGGCCCATTTAAAAGGAAATGATTTCGAACGGTCCTGCGGTGCTTCACGTTTTTGATTGCCCTTTAAATTGAGGGAATGATTTTAAACGATTCAAAAAGTGGTGCTTTGACCCAATTTTTACTCCCTTGATGGAATTACATGAAAGAATAAAAACACCGTTTAACGTTTGTAAATATCTGCGTTAGTTCCGGAGATATTTAAGTTTGAAAAACGTGTAAGATATGCAAATAAGATGACTAAGAACGTCAAACTCTGAACCCAATTTTATATCCACTATCTAAATTGAGCTCTCTCGGCCAATTTGCAGCGCAAACCACTGGAACTTGGTAATAGGCTAATAGTTCCGCAGAAAATAAACCTACTGCTATAAAAAAGTTCTGTTCACATGGCAGCTTGAAAAACGTTAAACGAGCCCACAAAATCGAGCTAACATATTTATATGCTTGCTAGATCATGCATACGAGGCACCATTTGCAATTACGAAAATGGAATTTTAGAGGTGGCTAAAAATGCCTTCCCTAACCAAAACAAACCCTATTTTAAATGTACTTAAATACTATTTTTAAAAACTGTTTTTTAAGGGGCATTGCCACGCTATTTGGCAACTTTATAAAAAGCTAGAAGGTGCCTTCACATCAATTGAATTCCAAAACTAATGATCTAGTTTTGTTATCGAAGACTATTTGAAGGTACTGAAACTGTTTCCTGTCGCCTGTCGCTACGGATGGCACGGATGGAAATGGATGAAATTTGAAAAGATTATTAGCCAATTTTTTCAAGTTTTGATGGCACGAATTCCAAAAATCCTCAAGAACTTTATTATGGTTAGCCCTCTCTGATAAAATTCACTTGATATCTTCGTCGTAGCTTTATATACAGAAGCTTTTTGTTATGATTAAAGCCTTAAAGTAATGATTTTAGCACAGAATTGACCTAAAAGGGTCCTAAAACAGCAAAATCCTCGTGACAATGCCCCCTTAACCTATTTTATGGAATAGATTAAAAACACGGCAAAAAGTGTATATTTAAGGTGACGTAATTTTTGAATGATTTTAATGGTGCTTAAACCTGTTTAAAACACTATAAAAACAAAATTAAATTCCAAAACTCGAAATTTTTCGCTAGGTTTAAAAATATTATTAAAACAAACTATAAATACCTTAAAGCTCTTTCAAGGAAAACAGTATTCAGAATAAAAACAAGATACAAATAGTTTTAGAAACAGCTTTCAAAATAATTTATTACTTGTGAGGTCTAGAACCCAGTATGTTTCCATTGTAACAAAACTGTTAACAATAAGTAACGCAAGTCACACACTCGAACTCCAACCCACTGCATGTGCACAGGCACATCACCCGGGCGATGGGGCGCATTTCTCTTCCGTAAACGGTAGATGCCACTTAGAAATTTTTTTCTAACTGTAAACGAATTTTTCTCCACTAAATTAAAGAAAAAGAAAAATTTGCAAGTAGCCAGCCACCTAGTATCGAATTCGGAACTTCTGTTTCCTAACACCCCTCTTATACCACTACACCAGGTTGATCCGCCAAATCTCCCCAAAATTTAATTATAAAACGTGACTTTCTTAAACATTAATAATAGAGTTGCCCCAAACATCAAATAAGAGCTAGCCGCAAGCAAACCGTTGTGAATATGAACAATTAAGCATTTGTTGAGTGCATGTTACTCCATCAGCAAATTATAGCATTTTCTACCTTGTCCGGGCTAAAGTAAGATATGGCATCGTTCATTCTGAAAGGCATGGTTACCAATGATGGCATCGACCGTTTAAAAATGGCATCGACCGTTTACGAAAAGGAAATCAGCGGCGGTGGCAGCCTTGGACAGCTATTTCGGCCTTCTTAGGCCGAATGGCAGCCTTCGGGAAGAAAAGGAACTGAAAGCCTTAAGAGGAAATGTCCACTAGGACCGAGCCTGTCGTGGCACATGATGAAAAATCAAAATTTTTCATATTCTTCCCAGAGATAGCCTATGGTAAGTCTAGAAACGTGGTGTGATTTTTTTCTTGGAATATTTTTTTAAACCCGCTAAAAAATCAAAAATCCGTTGCGGTCCCACATCTGGTCAAAAACACGCAAAATTCAGTGACTAATACCTTATCATAAACTTCGCTCTGTTTAATCCCCGTCAAAATAATACTCCAGTTTGAGCCTGGAAATTTATTTTGAGGAGGTTACAAGTCTTTTGAGGCCAATTATACTTCTGTTGGTTAATTTTCAAGGCAACGACGAGCCGCTTAAAATCACTAAAATTCACTTCCTAAAAATTCTTAATTATGCACACTTTTTCAATCGGCAAATTCGCTACCCGGTAAAATACCAAAACACCTAAGATTTTGACGTTTCGAAAGACGAAATGTCAGTGTAAAACCTGGTATAAAAATTATTTTCGGGCTTTACATCAGCGTTGAGTACTGACGCTGTCAAAATCGTGATAATCACAACACTAACCTGCTAGAAAACGAAAACAATAGGCAAGTGCCTGTGACCAGATAAACAAAAGGAACCTGAAAATGTCTTCTTAAATTTGATTTCCTCGGTATTTGGACTAAACTATGGTAGAAAAGTCATGTTTAGCTCACCTACTGTAATTACATTCAAATATTAGTGCTGGCGTATTCAGAATCCTACACGATAACCATTGCGATGAGTGGAGTTCGACAAAGTACATCCTCCTTACTGGCATTCAATCAATGCCTCCAAGATAATCCACCTCATTCCTAACCTCATTGCTAGCCCTTGTTCTTAAACAACAATCCATAAAAGTAGTGAAGCCTTCCAGCGTCAGTCCTGTGCTTGTTAAAACGAAATATTCACGTGCTGTTCCAATCCTTGCGCATGTTGCATGCTGAAATGGTAATATTAGCGTCACGCAATAGTCACTTGGAAGAATTTTTGTCACGCATTGCCAAAAATGGTTAAAAGAATAATAAATAGAAAGATTCAATGAGACGTTCAAAGCAAGAAAAAGATATTTTAAAGCCAAAAGGATCCAAACGTGACCCGTAAAATATGGCGCGGAAATTTCCCGGCAGAGAAACGGTACATTTATTTGTTCTGGGCTCGGAAGGGCAGGGGTTGGGACTACTCCGCTAGATGAGCTATCAGTGGTATGGGCGGCCCCAAAGGGTATGGCTTTTGGCTGTTTATGTCTAAAACAGGTGTAAATTTTATACATATTGGACTGAAATAGGGTGTGTTTTTCACCCTGGTTTGGCATTAAGCATTTTGTTTACAATCATGACTCAATCAGTTTAAGGCCTGGGTCAGCAATTTAAAGTAGAAATATGGTTCGACAAGTATATTTTGTTTTACCAAGCTGAACTTTTCCCTGATTATAAAACTCGGCGTCCTGCCTTGCCGTAACATATTACTTTGACAACTTAACGTGTCACGTGATTATTTTGTTAAAATTTGGTAAATCGGCGAATTGGTGGCGAATTTTCAGTCTATTGATCAATAAATGAGCGTTTTCGATGCAGATTGAAATTATCTACCTTGCTACGTCTGGAGTGATCTTCCTTGATTTCAATTTAGAAGATATAAATGATCAAAACTCGAATTTTGTTGAAAAAGAGGACCTTTTACCCTATAAATTTTTTTCTGAGAAGAGGGACGGTCATCCCAAACGTGAGAGGATGGAAATAATTGGCCTGCGTCTGAACCGCGTTTTTGCAGGATGATATTACTAAAAACCGCCACCAACATCTCAAATAATGGCTTTTTTGCGCTTAACGTCACGTGGTATGTCACGTGACCCCTCAGAAGTACTAATTCTACTTTAAAATGTTCAGGACGTTGCCAAAAATGTAAAACTGGACGTGCAGATTAGAATTCGACAAAAAAGGTTACAGGAGTCATTCTTGAGATACAAACCCATAAATCTAAAATGAAGGGTGTTTGAAATTGGTTATTCTTTTGTAATAGTAATCGTTTACGTCACAGACTTGCTCACCAATGTTTGGGCATTTGTTTGATACAATTATTGTAGCATCGATGGGAGGCGGGTGGCCACTGACATGCCGGATCGAGCGGTCCGGGTTTAAGCCCTGGCCTGGGGCCGCATTGCGTTGTGTTCTCGGGCAGGACATTTTACTCTCACAGTGCCTCTCTCCACCCAGGTGTATAAATGGGTACCGGCAGACTTAATGCTGGGGGTAACCCTGCGATGGCCTGGCATCCAATCCAGAGAGGAGTAGAAATACCCCCAGTCGCTTCATGCTGCAGAAACCGGGATAAACTCCGGCCTGATGAGCCACTAGGCTCGTATTCAGAGTGAACTCTACTTTACAACTAGAAACTAATCTTTATCCATCGAAAGAGTAATTCTGAAAAAATGTGCAAAACGTTATGAGCTGCTGCGTACAAAGGTACAATGCGAAACCAAACCATGCCTCTGTGGGATTCATCTCGTCATAGAGATAAAATATTCTCAAAAAGCTGAAAGGCTAAATTCACGCCATGAAATATCTCCGTCTCCTAAATATAATTTTTTGCAATGAAACGACGTAAATGGATAAACATTTTTTGTTTTTTTGTACATCAGTACATGACAATTTGATCAGTTTTGTCACTTCGCGCGTGGCGCGTGACACAAAGCATGTAATCAATCCACTTTTCACCGCTGGGTTAAAAAAATAAGGCTATACACCGAATGCAAATATGGCGGACCACTCGGTCGTCGCCCGGGACGAGTCGAATGAAAGCGAGGCTAGTTGGGCTTTGATGTTTTGTTTTAAAATGCTTCCCGGCCAGAAAACTCTTGCTTTGTGGTCGACCTGTTGTTTTATTTCGCTGTGCCTACGAGTTGCTGTGTTTCTGAATGCGACGAGAGGGGATAGAAATCTTCCACCGTTAACCTCTAAGGGAAAATAGTAGATCAATGCAATTCGTTGAGAGGGAGAAAAGGAGTTCACGATCGCCGCGGGGACTAAAGTTTGTTTGCTACGTTTCAGGATAGAAGATCTCAGAAAAATCGTTTAAATGACGAGCTTATGTGGTGTCTGGTGGTGTTCCAACACGGTTTTCATGGCCAATACCCTCCACAAGGTAAAGAAAAGGTCTCCTTGAATGATATCCTCTGTCTCAAAGGAAGAAGTTATTTGCGTTCGCGTCCACTTGCATGATTGCACGGAATCGCACGAAGTAAATATAAATACTACGGTGCAATAACCAAGCGAATGAACTTCAACTGCCCCGTTACTGAAACCAGTGAAAGCATTGAGCCAAATGACAACAACTTAGAGCTAAATGCGGTCGCTTACACATTTTCTAAGATCGATTCCAACCTGAACTTAAACAGTTCCTTCGGCGAATGTGAACTCCTTGCCTCCGTCTCTTTGGTTTCCCCTCAGAGGCGAGCGAGAAACTGAAAAACAGAACACCTTCTCTGCTGTGGAAGATTCCACTCTGTTGCGGTGGCATTCAGAAACAAAGGGACCAAATCGACTACGAAGCAAGACTTTTCTGGAAAAGCATTGTCAAAACAAAACATCGAAGCCCAACTAGCCTCGCTTTCATTCGAATCGTCCGGGCGACGACCGAGTGGTCCGCCATATTTGCATTCGGTGTATGTTCTGGGAGAAATGCATGAGTAGTTTTAGCGTATGGATTACATCACATCAGTCTTTTTTTTTTCTGTTTGAAATCATTGCATGAAAGGTTTTTTTGCAGAACTCCAACACTGAAACGTTAAGACCACAAAATAAAATTACGAGAATGGCTGTATGGAAATATAAAGAAACAATTTTTAGCACAAAGTGTGATATGCACTGAAAAACTAACGACTGCAATGGAAAATGAACTTGTTCAAAACGAATAAGCACCAGTTTTGTTTTCCATGTTAAAATCATTGAAGAGGAAACTTTTGTGCACATAATGTTGTAAATGGGATAAAAATTAAACGTTATTGCAGCTGAATAGGCGCTAGTCCATTGTCACAGTTTGACTATGATTGAATTGCGCGATATCTTTTCGTTAGACAGCTCCGCTAAACAACAAGTTCTTTTCGTTAGACAACCATTCAATTCGAGCAGTTTTCGTGCGATTTCTGGCCCTGCGATATTTTACGGTTCACATTCGGATTCTTTAAAGTTTTCCGTATCGCTTACCGCGTGAAGGGTCGCAGAGGTACGTTCTCATAGTTTTCAAATAAAAATTGTTTGCTTTGAACGTCTTATTAAATCTCTTGATTCAGTTTTTGGCAATGCGTGACAAAATCCCATCAATTGACCATTACGTGACATAGAAATTAAGTCGACATCAAACGCCATATTTACATTTCGACGAGAACAGAACATAAGCTTTTCTCTTTACAAGCAAGGGACTGACGCTAGAAGGCCTCACTACTTTTATGGATTGCTGTTTTAGAACAAGGGACAGAAATGTGCTGGATTTTCTCGGATTCATTGGTTGAAATGTACTTTTCCGAACACCACGCGCCGCAATGATTATCGTGCGTGTAGGATTCTGAATATGCCAGTACTTAACGTTTGAATTAAAATGTAATGTCTCACAGGAGGTAAGCTTAAACATGACTTTTCTGCCATATTTTAAGTCCAAATACCGAGGAAATCAAATGCAAGAAGACATTTTCAGGTTCCTTTTGATTATCGAATCCCGGACACTTGCCTATTGTTTTCGTTTCCAGCAGGTTAGTGTTGTGATTATCACGATTTTGACAGCATTAGTACTCAGCGCTGATGTAAAGCCCGAAAATAATTTTTATACCAGGTTTTACACTGACATTTCGTCTTTCGAAACGTCAAAATCTTAGGTGTTTTGGTGTTTTACCGGGTAGGGAATTTGCCGATTGAAAAAGTGTGCATAATTAAGAATTTTTAGGAAGTGAATTTTAGTGATTTTAAGCGGTTGTTCGTGACCTTGAAAATTAACCCACAGAGGTATAATTGGCCTCAAAAGACTTGTAAAACTCCTCAAAAATAAATTTTCAGGCTCAAACTGGAGTATTATTTTGATGGGGAATAAAGAGAGCGAAGTTTATGATAAGGTATTAGTCACTGAATTTTGCGTGTTTTTGACCAGACGTGGGACCGCAACGGATTTTTGATTTTTTAGCGGGTTTAAAAAAAATATTTCAAGAAAAAAATCACACCACGTTTCCAGGCTTACCATAGGCTATCTCTGGGAAGAATATGAAAAATTTTGATTTTTCATCATGTGCCACATATTTTTGATATGGCTCGGTCCTAGTGGACATTCCCTCTTAAGTAGTCTTCCCTTTACTGCAAAGGCGTGTGCAAAGCACCCCCTTTAAGCGCCAGCTCCACACAACACATGCAGGAGCTGTTGGCTAAGAGCGGCATTTCTCCCCGACAAGCGCTGAGAAGGTGTATCAGCCTTAATTGCCGTTGTGTCAGCATATTTATGTAACAAACAGTAAAACCAAATGGAATTGTTAAGCTCGTATTTTGGGGCGCTTTTATTATAGGATTTTACTGCAGAGTCAAACATTTCTGATAAAAATTGGCTGAGATATCTTTTTTCATCAGATTTGATCAAAATTTTGGTATATGTTAATTTGCTTATTTTAAAAACTTGAATATCTCTGGGACGAAAAGAGATATCTAAATTGGGTAAACAGCATAGTTTTCGTTTCATACAAACTACTTGCTTATGGCTTCGATAGGAAATATGTGATTTTCATCATAGCCTGCAAGCAGGCTCTCGTGTGGGTTATTCCGATATTCGCTTCCGAATGGCGCGCGGTCAAAAGCTAGGGGGTGGCGAGAAAGGGAGAGCTTGCAATGGTCCTTGTACGATTTGAGTATTTACGTTCAGATTCTGAACGTAACGTAAATTGCTGATTGGCCAATTCGACTTGACAGATGTCAAATACTACCATTTGCGTTCAACCGTGAAGCGTCAACGCTTCTTCGTGCATGTTTATTTTCTAACCGAAGTTTGGTGTCATGCGACTTCAGGAAGATGGAGGCGCTGAAAGTAAACAAATTTGGACGATCCTATCGCACTGGAACATAGGCGGCTCAAGCTTTCGTTGTCAGAGGAGTTATATTTTTACAATGCGAACGTTCAGTTTGTGAAACGTGACATAGTTGCCACGGCATGCCACGTCATCTACTATTACAGAACAACCGAGTTTCATTACGCGAAACGTGACACTCCCCTTTCAGAACATGGAGGTATTAACATTGAGGTCAGTTATTTTTAGCACAAAAATATGAAAATTTCGGCTAAAAGAAGGGCTAAAATGGGCTAAAATGGGCTAAAATGTCTTTAACATTTTTACCCATACATAACATCCATAAGCTGAGTCACGTTTCTCGTAATGAGACTCGGTTGTTATGTAATAGTAGATGACACGAGCTGAACGTCATCTCTTCAAAGCATGGCACAATAGTTCAGTTTCGAAATCGCCATGACCGCTGAATAAAAGCACTGACAACGCATTTGTGCAGGGTTAGCCTCGACCTGAAAAAAAGTATTCATAAATACCGGTGGGAAAGTGCCACAAATAGCCCTTTTCACGGTTAGCTCTGCTCATTTGCATTATAATAAAATCTGGCATGTATGTGAGGCAATTTCGGGTTATTTTGCAGTTTTAGCCCGAAATTGCCTCGCATCCACGTTGGATTACATTGTAATGCAAATGAGAAAAACTAACCGTGAAAAGGGCTATTTGAAAATTAAACAATACACAGAGCTCTAAACAGGTCATCTTCTCGCTGGAATTTGTGAATATTTTCTTTAAGTCGAGGCTAACCCTGTACAAATGCGTTGTCAGAGCTTTTATTCAGCGGTCCTGGCGAATTCGAGACTGGACTATTTCAAGAGTGGGATTTGAAAATATAACTTATCGGCAGGGAACACTTTTGTAAATCGAACGGTTTTCTTCCAGGTTTTGGTGGAAAAGTTTTCTTCGGAGTTCATAACATTACAGTTCATAACAATTGTACTTACATGTAAACAAGCTCACGTGTATCAAAAGTTTCATTTTTTGACAGCTGTTTAGACCTACAAGGGCTTTTCCGCTTTCATCGTGATTGGTTCATTTCAATTTGTTAACTTGACAGATCAGTCAAGCGGAAAAGGAGGCAGAATTCAAATCGTACAAGGACCATTGCATGCTCTCCCTCTCTTGCCCGCCAACTCGCCATTCGAAAGCAATCTCGGTAAAACCCATACGGAGAGTCTGTTTGCAGGCTATTTTCATCATAGTACCACTTTAAAGCCAGTTTTAAGTACGTTGTATAGACGACGTTACGCGCAACTCGTATAATGTTCAGATTGTTGCAAATTATTTATTTGATAGGTGGGGACGTGGAACTCAACCAAAGGTGTCATTCTATTTGATGACATCTCGCGTAACATGGGAAATCCATCGGAAGCAGAAAGGCTGGAGGGAAGAAGGTTCAGGGTTGTCGTTTTCGAGGTAACGTATGTTTACAAAACCCTATAAAGTTTACCAAGTGGATCTCCTTAATGCTGTGATATGTTTTGGCCTATTTCCAAAGGAGCCAAAATCCGGGTATTTTGCAGTTTCGGCCCGAAATTACCTCGCGTTTACGTTGGATTAAATTATGCAAAAGTCTTTTTAGCGAAAAGGTCGTGAGTAGTTTTCATAAGAAAATTATTAAAAATATTCAATTGTAGAAAGTCCCAATCCTCATAGTTAAAATATTATGCACTTTTACCCAAAATTAATAGCGCAAGAAAACACTGACAAAGCTTTTTTTTAACGTCCAGGAAAGTACTAAAAGTAAAAATTCAAACCTAGCATGCACAAAATTTCAGTGCAGGATCAAACATTACCAAAAAATGGCTGCGCTAGCCCTTGACGGACTGTATTAGGTTCGCAACAAGTGGAGGGTGGGGGAGGGGGGGGGGGTTGTTTTGCTTGCCCTGCCGGCTTTACTTCCGTCTGTGATTTATAGGCCCTTCCTTTAGATCCTCCACTTGTAACAGTTTTGGGGTAAAATTTACAGCCCCTATCGTATTCTGTGAACGGGCCCACCTTTGAGACACACGCGTGAGCGGCGAAGAACAAAGCGATCCGGTGGGAAGGAGTCTGGTGAAAAGACACCGAAGAAGTGTCTCTGGCGGTTTCGCCGCTCGATTTCACGCTCGCAGCTTCGCCGCTTGCGGTTGTGCTCCAACGTGGGCCTGCTCGCAGGCTATTGCCAACGTTTTTCCTACGGAAGATTGAATACCTGTAATTGGATACCCATGTCATTGAGCGTCCATCGCGTGACAAATAGGCGGTGGAAAACCAATTGCGATCGAGAATTTTGCTATAGATGAGATTACAGACATACATATGAAGAGTGATCATCGCAGTAAATTTTCCAATTTTTAAGCAATTGGAAAGAAGAAGCCTGAAAAAATTCAGGGCTTCAACGGGATTCGAACCCGTGACCTCCGCGATACCGGTGCGATGCTCTACCAACTGAGCTATGAAGCCGCACGTTGGGAGCGAGGTCAATTTATTGAGTTCATATTTCTCCCGTGCAGTGAAGTGATGTGAAGAATATATGAAATAATTCATATTTGTACTGCGGTTGTAGATACATATGAAGAGTGATCATCGCAGTAAATTTTCCAATTTTTAAGCAATTGGAAAGAAGAAGCCTGAAAAAAATCAGGGCTTCAACGCTTCACTCTTCATATGTATCTACAACCGCAGTACAAATATGAATTATTTCATATATTCTTCACATCACTTCACTGCACGGGAGAAATATGAACTCAATAAATTGACCTCGCTCCCAACGTGCGGCTTCATAGCTCAGTTGGTAGAGCATCGCACCGGTATCGCGGAGGTCACGGGTTCGAATCCCGTTGAAGCCCTGATTTTTTTCAGGCTTCTTCTTTCCAATTGCTTAAAAATTGGAAAATTTACTGCGATGATCACTCTTCATATGTATCTACAACCGCAGTACAAATATGAATTATTTCATATATTCTTCACATCACTTCACTGCACGGGAGAAATATGAACTTAATAAATTGACCTCGCTCCCAACGTGCGGCTTCATAGCTCAGTTGGTAGAGCATCGCACCGGTATCGCGGAGGTCACGGGTTCGAATCTCGTTGAAGCCCTGATTTTTTTCAGGCTTCTTCTTTCCAATTGCTTAAAAATTGGAAAATTTACTGCGATGATCACTCTTCATATGTATCTACAACCGCAGTACAAATATGAATTATTTCATATATTCTTCACATCACTTCACTGCACGGGAGAAATATGAACTCAATAAATTGACCTCGCTCCCAACGTGCGGCTTCATAGCTCAGTTGGTAGAGCATCGCACCGGTATCGCGGAGGTCACGGGTTCGAATCCCGTTGAAGCCCTGATTTTTTTCAGGCTTCTTCTTTCCAATTGCTTAAAAATTGGAAAATTTACTGCGATGATCACTCTTCATATGTATCTACAACCGCAGTACAAATATGAATTATTTGATATATTCTTCACATTACAGACATAATTAAATACTTGAAATTGCATAACTACGCCATTCACAAGTAAAGCTTACAGAAAACTCTACTGATGTTTTCTCCTAAGACTTGTTAGTCTTATAACGTGCTTTTGATACGGTTGATTATTTGGACCTCACAACAGCGTACAAATCAAAACATACATGTAATCGCACCCTTACAATTACCCTTAATAGTAATTCATTTGCTGTCTTTCAACAGAATGCACCTTTCATGATGGCTAAGAAGCTTGAAGATGGCAGCATTTCATACACAGGATATTGCATTGATCTTTTGAATGAACTGAAAAGAAATCTTAAATTTACATATGATATTTACTCTTCACCCGATGGGAAATACGGCGTTGAAACAGAAAACGGAACCTGGAATGGAATGATTGGCGAGTTGTTAAGTGAGGTATCTAAGCATATTGTCTATTATTTTGTTTGTTTGTTAAATGTTCTTTAAGGTGATTCCCGAGTAAAAGAACCCGCCATAGATTTCCGATGAAACTTGGTATGGTGTCATTACAGTACAAGGAGATGTTAAATAAGTAATAAAAAGAGCGGCCACGATGCTGACAAATATGGTAATTTAGGTGGGTTTTGGTTATCTCAGTGCGCAACAAATAAGGTCGATTACTTTTCAATGCGGCGTGTTATATCACACAGAGTTCGACTTTCTTTAATTACTTATAGATGGTTGTCACATGACGTTATCACTTTCTAAAATCCAAAACTAAAGCGCCACCAAAGTTTTTATCCTCATCAGGCATAAGAGACCGTATATTTATATCTGTTTACAATTTTACAGCTCAATAGCGTGCTTCGTTTGGAAACCAGAGCATTTTGAGTTTCAGAGTTAAGGCAGTGCGTGACACAAAGCTACGATCGCATTTATCGAAAAGTATATACCTATCTCAAGATTTATAGCTTTTTTAGAAGTTAGAGCATTACGAAAAGTGTTTATGTAAATGCTTGTTTGTTCAGTAAAGGTAATCAGTCGCCTAGATAGCCAAAGTAACTTCCTGATGTTTACACTGTATTTTGGCCGCCATGTTGGTGCACATCTGATGTGCACCAACATGGCGTTTCCATACTAAGCTCTGTAAATTTCGGCGAAACATTTCCACGAATATCTCCGGTTTGGGGAAACGCACAGACGTAAAACTTGCACAAGTGTCTTGTTTATTCATATCCAATAAGATCACAATTTCTTGACTTAATCAACTGAATGGTTTTCAATTTATTTTTTTATTGCGTGACAGTGAAAACGATCTATTCATGTACGTCCCAGAAAAAAATGGTTTCATATACCCTGCATTATTAATTGCCCCCGCAGGGTTTTGGCCCAGACGGCCAAAACCCGAGGAGGCACCCTAGGAGCCCCGCGTATAGAGAGGAAAATTTCGCTGTACGAGAAAAAATCTCGATTTTTGAGAACACGGCTCGCAAAGGATTGCCGAAAGTTCGCTGGGGGTCGAAAAAACAAGCGAAGGATTCTGGGAGCGTGTTGTACACCACGAGGTTCTGAATTATACATTTGGCAAGGTAAGGTTGTGTGTCAGCTTTATCGATCAATTTAAGTTGATTTTCTAAAACAACCGCTTTGAAGTTCATTCGATCCAGATTCTAAATTGTGGAAAATAGCATTGCTCATCGAAGTTTTTGACGAAACTTGCATAAATTTATTTATTTCATCGATGTCTTTGACCGAAAGACCCAGTCACACGTGGATTTGTCAGACACAAATCAAACGTAAACTGAACTAAGCCGAACAATGGCATATACAACACGCAACACAGTCAACAGACTTGCGCGTAAAGAGTTAAATTCAAATCTTGTGGTACTAGAACTATCAAAGGAGAAGGAAACTTATACATCGAGCTCCAGAAACATAAGCTCGGTCAGATAGCTGCAAGAAACAAAAGAATTTCTCTAGACAAGTAAAGCTAGCCGTCTCAGAAGAAAAACGTAGGAGGGCAAATGTGATACCCGTGAAAAGAATTAATCTACTGTACTTGCAAACAGTTCTAATCATAGCCGAGCCCGGCGTCACGATATAGAATGCAAGTAAGCAACACGTTCACAGTAAACATCATATTTTGTCCCTCAAAGGCAAATTCTTGGAGATCTTAAAACATATCTTGCAATAGAAAAGAGTCAAAACAATGCACTAATACATGGCAAATTACAGAGGTGTCAAACTCAACGAAACGACACGCAGATAACAGCGGAAATCAAGCAGACCTATTACCTATTTAAATTTGCCATAACACGATTTAACGGCTCTATTTTCTCCGAGTTACAACACAAAACGAAGTGCCCTTCATAAACAAGAGTATAGCGACAAAAAGGTCGAGAGACCGAAAAGAAAACGGCAAATGTACTAATGCCACGAACCGTAGGAGTCGTGTAGGCTTGTCAACCTCATTTTGCATCAAAACAATCAAGCCTGTAAGAAAAATAAAGCGTTTTAAAGCATAAACAATCATTCCCTGTACAAACTTCCATTAAGAATAAAAAAAGCGGGGGCAGCTGTAGTGAGAACTATTACTAGTTTATATTTTTATCCTTTATTGGAAACATAATTTGGACTTGCTCAATTGAGCCCGTTATGTCTCTATCTGTAGAATTTATATTTCATTTGCCAAAAAAGTAGCCATAGATTTCTGCCAAAACTTTTCTCAGTTATTGCGGATATTGTTCTTCTTGATTTTATAAAAAATGGGGGCCACCGTGCTCGTTTAAGGTATCAGCCAGGGTTAAAAAAGGCGAATTTTCTAAATTTTTGAATTCGAGATGTTCAGATAAAGCTTTTCAAGAACTTTTATTTAAAAAAAAATCCACAGAAAAGTATTCTTTCAGTGCAAAGTTATTGGACGTTGAAGTTTACTACATGTTAATTGTTTTAATTACCCGTTGACAAGTCCTGTCATTCTGGGGTAACTTGTCAAAAAACAAATCACAAGGTTTATCACGCAATACATGCCGCAAGATTGGTTCAAATGCCTTCGCAAAAGTAGAAAGGTCGTGTCCATTTTTGTCTGCAACGGCAAGACGGAAGAAGTCGAAAAAATCGTTAAGCTCGAATTGGGCTGAAAACTTAGCAGATAGTAATAAAGGAGCAATGGTTGAAGGAGTCGAACGAGCACTGAGCCAAGTGGCGAATGGGTGCGGAGTGCGGAGTGCGGAGTGCGGAAAGTGCGGAGTGCGGAAAGTGCGGAGTGCGGAAAGTGCGGAGTGCGGAAAGTGCGGAGTGCGGAAAGTGCGGAGTGCGGAAAGTGCGGAGTGCGGAAAGTGCGGAGTGCGGAAAGTGCGGAGTGCGGAAAGTGCGGAGTGCGGAAAGTGCGGAGTGCGGAAAGTGCGGAGTGCGGAAAGTGCGGAGTGCGGAAAGTGCGGAGTGCGGAAAGTGCGGAGTGCGGAAAGTGCGGAGTGCGGAAAGTGCGGAGTGCGGAAAGTGCGGAGTGCGGAAAGTGCGGAGTGCGGAAAGTGCGGAGTGCGGAAAGTGCGGAGTGCGGAAAGTGCGGAGTGCGGAAAGTGCGGAGTGCGGAAAGTGCGGAGTGCGGAAAGTGCGGAGTGCGGAAAGTGCGGAGTGCGGAAAGTGCGGAGTGCGGAAAGTGCGGAGTGCGGAAAGTGCGGAGTGCGGAAAGTGCGGAGTGCGGAAAGTGCGGAGTGCGGAAAGTGCGGAGTGCGGAAAGTGCGGAGTGCGGAAAGTGCGGAGTGCGGAAAGTGCGGAGTGCGGAAAGTGCGGAGTGCGGAAAGTGCGGAGTGCGGAAAGTGCGGAGTGCGGAAAGTGCGGAGTGCGGAAAGTGCGGAGTGCGGAAAGTGCGGAGTGCGGAAAGTGCGGAGTGCGGAAAGTGCGGAGTGCGGAAAATGCGGAGTGGATATTTTTTTTCATTCATTTTTTCATTGAAGACTATTTGAAGGTACTGAAACTGTTTCCTGTCGCCTGTCGCTAAGGATGGCATCGATGGAATTAAAGCAGCAGTGTCACGAGGGGTTTGCTGTTTTAGGTAACCTCTGTGCTAAAATCACTACTCTGGGGCTTTAATCATAAACAAAATGCATCTATAAAGCTACTACTAAGATATCAAATTAATTTTATCAGAGAGGGCTAACCATAATAAATTCCTTGAGGATTTTTAGAACAAGTAGCATCAAAACTCGAAAAAATTAGCCAATTTTTCGAGTTTCAATCCACTTCCATTGGTGCCATCCGTAGCGACAGGCGGCAGGAAACAGTTTCAGTACCTTCAAATAGTCTTCAAGGAAAAAATAAAGGAAAAAAATTTCCACTCCGCATTTTCCACACTCCGACATTTTCCACACTCCGCACTCCGCACTCCGCACTCCGCACTCCGCACTCCGCACTCCGCACTCCGCACTCCGCACTCCGCACTCCGCACTCCGCACTCCGCACTCCGCACTCCGCACTCCGCACTCCGCACTCCGCACTCCGCACTCCGCACTCCGCACTCCGCACTCCGCACTCCGCACTCCGCACTCCGCACTCCGCACTCCGCACTCCGCACTCCGCACTCCGCACTCCGCACTCCGCACTCCGCACTCCGCACTCCGCACTCCGCACTCCGCACTCCGCACTCCGCACTCCGCACTTCCGCACTCCGCACTCCGCACTCCGCACTCCGCACTCCGCACTCCGCACTCCGCACTCCGCACTCCGCACTCCGCACTCCGCACTCCGCACTCCGCACTCCGCACTCCGCACTCCGCACTCCGCACTCCGCACTCCGCACTCCGCACTCCGCACTCCGCACTCCGCACTCCGCACTCCGCACTCCGCACTCCGCACTCCGCACTCCGCACTCCGTGCATCGTTCTTGGCTTTCGAGCTATCGGCGGCGGTCACGCGACAGCCTCAAAAAGGTTTTTAGTTTTTGTCGATCTGTATACGTGGAACGAGAGTTTTGAATTAACTATGAGCCTCTGAAACTAGTAATACTGATTCTTATCCGCCCCACGTAAAGTTTTGGCCTGCTGCATATCACCTGTCAAACGCCTATTGTTATTGCAAGATGATTAGGTGTTATAATCCTGTTGCGGGTAAGATCAGTAAGATGCCGCAAAAAAGATATTTTTCTTGTTTTATCGGAGCGAAAATTTCGGAAAGTCAAGCGTACGTTTTCAACTCCAAGTCGGCAGCCCCTTAATCCGTTTAGCTGAAATTTGGCCGGCTTATTGTCAGATAGTTTTTCTCCAAAACCGTGTCGGCGATTTTCTTTTCTTTTCCCGTTTTCGATTAATCGTCATATTTTCAAAGGAAGTGCTGATGATTTGCCCCCACTGACTTTATCCTAGTGCCACTAACGAACAAATGAACGTGTCAAAAATCTGAGACACGGTTTTTTAGTTGAATGTGTCAAGAAGCAAATGCGATGTTTATCGTTCTCTTCCGGTCATTCTTAGCGGGACTGGAGGTGAATTTACATAGACATATGCCTTCGTAAAAAACGTCTCAATTACGCTCTCTCTTGCGATTTTGAGATTTTTAAAGGAATGATCCATAATTTGGAACTATTAAGCTTTCAGAAAATGTATAGTTTGTCGGGGTTTATAAGAAAAATGAAAGCGCTACAGCGATCCGCGCGCGGACGGTCCTGAAGGGTGGCTGATACCTTAAGAGAAAAGGAGCTTTTATCTCGCTATCGAGCTTAGTTTGAGGGAAATCTCTTTTGTTTTGTGCGCGCGCGCTCATGTGCGTGCGCTGATGACGCAAAAATCGTGCGCAGTAGGAATGCGCAATGCAAAACTCGGGAACCACTTTAACCGGGAACCCACCATCTAAGTATTCCTTATTCCTAAATATCGCAGTGGTGGGGGTGGCTTCTTCCTTATACTTGTTCTATAAGCATGTGCGACCCCAAAGGGTATGTTTTTTTTCGGCCGTTCTGGCCATAAAAAAGGTATCGATTTTCCCATTTTTGGTCATAAATAGTGTATGGTTTTTGCACTCTAGTGTTGAATGGGATGGGTTTTTTTAGAAGAAAGTACTTAATCTATAAGATCGAAACCCCTTCACAATAATAAAAATAATAAGAAGAATAGAATGCAGTGCAGGCATTTTCGTTTTGGATCTGGCGGTCGTAAGTTCGCCGCCATATTGGCTTGAGCAAAGTAGGTGGGGCGGGGGCGGGGAAAAACGGAAGAAAACGCCTGCCCGTAAAGGCTGTGAAAACGAGAAACACCCCCTAATTAGTTGAACTTCACAGATCTTCCGGAAATGAACAATCGACCAATCAAAATGAACCGGAAACTACATTTTACTTCCGATAACAACAAACACACGTAAAGAATCCACATGCTACCTCCAAACATCGGCGAGAATCCAACGTGTCAATTATGTAGTGCAGAAATGTCTGAAACGAACCCTAATGATAATTGTGGGCTTTGCAAGGTTTCTTTCAAAGTGAAATTTGGAAATCTTGGCAAGCAAAACCATTCTTCGTCTGAGAATCTCTTCAAACCGTCGAAACGGCAGGATTGCTTTGGAGTCCGACTATCCGAAATTTGCAGTCAAGTAGGATTGAAAGCTTAGAAGATGCTCAAAATAATGGTGTAATTCGTTCTGATGCACCGTTCAAATGTTTGTGCGAAAAAACTTTTCAAAATGTGTCTTCCGGTCATGTAATAAGTTTTACGCGGTACATTAACAAAAGGTCACGAAGATGAAAAAATTAAATATCGCGGGTTTTATTCAGCGAAAAACTCTCATTTGAAGTACTTTAGAAAGCTTAGAAGATGTTCTGAAACATGTTGTAATTCGTTCTGGTGCCCCTTTGAAATGTTTGTTTGAAAAAATCCTTGAAAGGTGTTTTGCGGTGGTGAATAGTAACGCTGTACATTAAGGAATTTCCTTCACACGAACTATAGATCGATTTACAGTTTATTGGCAGGCATCAATCTATTAGCTTGAGACCGCACCAATCACAGACTCCGTTCCTGGGCGAACGGCGTGTGTCAAACAATGACTGCCGGCAGGCGTATTTTTCCTTCCCCTCCCCCTCCCCCGCTACTTCTCCTTTCAGCCCAACTCCCACTCAGCGGGACGCTTTTTTGTCTCTCTCTAAGCCCCTTCCGAGTTTGACTCCACGATGGCGCTCGCTTGATCAAACTCGCAGCCTCGCTCGCCAAAATACGCCTGCATTGCAGGCTATAAAAAGAATAATCATAACAATCACATTTTCCTTAAATGTCATGGGTCACGCCATAAACACCTGTATTTTGCTTTAATTAACCTGCAAAGTTGTAATTGGACAGTTGGTTGTAATCGGACACCTTTAATGGGACAATAACCTGGACCAATCATTTCAGATCCTCTCCACTAAATCCACCAATCACAACATTGATTACAATCACTATAATAATCAATTCAATAGACTGACTTTATAAAGTTATGGAGGTTTAGTCTTCAGTGACTGTTTTGAAAAGAACTTAGCCAGTTTGCAAGCAGTTCTACAAGTTTTTGATTATGATATTTAAATATGACTATTAATAGCTCTTCTTCGATTGAAACTTAGGGGGAGCAGGGTTGGTGTAGTGGTGAGAGCGCTCGCCTTCCACCAATGTGTCCCGGGTTCGATTCCCGGACCCGGCGTCATATGTGGGCTGAGTTTGTTGGTTCTCTACTCTGCTCCGAGAGGTTTTTCTCCGGGAACTCCGGTTTTCCCCTCTCCTCTGAAAACACAGAATGCAAATCCATGTTAAACTTTGTGTCACTCATATTGTGTTATCTTCCCTCATTTGATTTGATTTGATTTATTTGATTTACAGTCTCCCCAATTAGTACAGCACTTGTGCTCGGCTAGAATGATTTGAGACTCAAATAAAGTTATTATTATTATTATTATTATTATTATTATTATTATTATTATTATTATTATTATTATTATTATTATTATTATTATTATTATTATTATTATTATATTATTTACATTTTGTGGGAAATTGTAATTGCTATGATTAATTGGTAACAGGACTGACCGGAGTCCAATTCGGTCTGTAATCATACTCGTGATAAACAAATCGGACTCCCGCTGCGCTGTCGTCATTCTGTTAATCACTCGTATGATTACAGACCGAATTGGACTCCGGTCAGTCTTGTTACCATAAATAATGACAATAACAATAACAAAAACAAGAACAATATTGATATTGACAATGACAATGATAATGATAATGATAATTTTTCTAAGCTACGCGGAATTGTGGTTAGGGATACAAGTGTCCAGGGGCCCGTTTCTCGAAAGACCCAGTAACTTAACGGGCCCGAAATCATATTTTGAAGCCAAAGTCTCAAGAAAAGTAAGGTGTGTTCTGACCTCTAAGGAAGTCTATTTTGTTTATTTAGCTTATAACTTTACTGTACAGTTTTCAAACTTCTTGAAACTCCCATCTGGAATGGAAAACAAAACAGCTTAACGGGCCCGGTAATTACCGGGAGCTTCGAGAAACGGGCCCCAGCTCACTAAATTAGGTAAAAGCCCTTTAATTAATTTTGATCCCTTTTTCTTCCAAAGCGCGCTGACATGGTCGTTGCAGATCTCACCATGACCGAACGTCGAGAAAAAGTGGTGGACTTCAGTGTTCCTTACATGTACTACACAGATGAGATGTTATTAAAGAAAACAACTTCAAGCGAGACAATTCATTTGCTGCAGTTTCTAAATCCTTTTGACAAACACGTTTGGCTCGCTACTATAGCGAGCCTGGTTGTCATTTCAATTGCTGTGTTTGTAATAAACTATTTCAGTCCCTATGGGTACAAAGACGACAATGGCCGTGGAACGTCGCAGGAGTTCAGTTTCTTCAACAGTTTTTGGTTTGCCTTAGCTTACATGCTGCAACAAGGAGCTGACCATTCACCAAGAGGCTTATCAGGTAATGGCAATTACTCGCTAGGCCTACTCTTATATCAAACGAGTAAAGGGGGTAAGTTTCTAAAGAAACTATGGTGCTGCGTCGGTGGGAGTATTACAGGATAATTTGGTTTTATCAACTGAGTTGATAATGTGAATTGGCCACCGTAAGGAGGTTCGAACGCGTGATTGGTTACCCAATGTCGAAAAGGTTTGGCGACACTCAAATTGCCACTGTTAGCCTGTTCCAGGCTCTCTGTCAGTGGAGGATTAAAAGAAAGGGCGGGCGACGACTGGGGTATGTTAGGGAAAAAAGAGGAATTAGGATAATTTTGTGTATGTCTACATAGAGACTTCTACACTCAAAGACTCTCTGATGAGACACAGCAGACATGAACGATCGCAGAAGAATGCAACACACTGTGAAGATCAGCTTGACCCCGTGGAACTCGCGTGAGTAACTCTACACCGAACATACGTAGATTTTGACATTTGACATTTTGACACAAGAAACGGTTTCTTTTTTCAAGTGGGCAGAATGAGGTTTTTAAAAGAATGCTTACAGGCTCTCCCGCCTTGTCCTTTTCTCCCCCGGATCCCGCTCGCCGCTGATCCCGCTTGTCGCCCGCTCCCTTTTTCGACCGTCCTCACTGACCGAGAGCCTCGAACAGGCTATGCCACTGTAGAAGGTTAGTCTTTTAATTGTCATGTTACACCCGCTTTCAGTGTTACGTGCATAGGTGACATCTTGGTTCATCTTTCGACATGCCATCTTTCGACGTGCTATGTAACCTGGCCGAAATCAAAATGTTACCACAACGGACTCTTCTACGGTCGAACTCGACTTTTAGTGATAAAATATGGATTTATTTGTCATCAAACTAAGGTTAGGAGTGTCAAGAAGTCATTCTGTGAGAGATAAATCAACTGTTTTGAATGTTTATATCGTTCGAATACTTACGCGTTAAAGTCCTAATTCTACCGGAAGTCACCATTGAGCGGCTGATCGACTGCACACAAATCGTTTAATTATCCTGTAAATCTGGAAACATGCAATGTTCACAAACTTCTTCAGCCATGCCAGGTCAGTAATGATCATTTAATTGTTATTTCTTCCGCTAATAATATGAAAAATTGCCTGTTTCACAGTTAAACAGCGGTTACATAGCATGTCGAAAGATGGCATGTCGAAAGATGAACGAAGATGTCGCCTATGCACGTAACACGGAAAGCGGATGTAAGATAAACTTCACTCCAGTTGTCATGTCAAGGTAAACTACACTCGAACCCTATTGAGGAGGAGGCACGATGGCCCAATGGTCGATGCAATGTAACCCTATTGGGGATCATTGCATTGTATTCGTAAGGAGCAGAGGTAGCTTCAATAGGAGCGCCTTGTTTGCACTCATTCTCCATGCATTGGGGCCATCTAAAACTATGTACCAGTATTAGCGCAATACTGGTTTATTGCAAGAGATATATGGGGACTGTTGCCAAGTTTAAATTTACATCAATCGGGTAAAATAAAGTCATTTAGAGCCGCCTAAATTTAAATCGCCTGACTTCGCCTGAGTCGCAATGTTTTCTTTGCCAATGTTAAGTTGCGTAAAGTTACGAGATGTCCAATATACTCGATTCGTAACGGGTCGCCAAGCTGATCACCTTTCGTGACGGAGCGCGATTACCCGTCACCGTTTGTCAGTTCGCGACATGTGGGCGGGGTTCGAGCGTCGTCCTTCACACATATACGAATGTTTGTTGCGTTATTATTTTTGAACGAGGAGTATAGAGTGTGTGCACTGTCACGCAATAAAAAGTAAAATCAAAAATCAAAAAATTGAGATATTGTAAGCGACAAATAAAGAAGACAGTTTTCCAAGGTTTAAGGTGTGTGCGTTCTCCCAAAGTTGAGATATTCGTCGAAATGTGCCGCACAAAATTACAGAGCTTAGTATGGGGTCGCCATGTTGAAGGACCTCTTTAGTCCTCCAACATGGCGGCCAGTAAATAGTGTAAACATCTGGAACTTACTTTGGCTATTTAGTGGACTGATTATCTGAACCGAACCAAAAAATATTTACAAAAGTACTTTTCCTGATACTTAAACTCCTAAAATGGCTAAAAATCACGAGATAAGTGTATATTTTACGACAAACGCGATCGTAGGGTTATGTCACGCACCGCCATAACTTCGAAATTCAAAATGCGCTGGTTTCCAAACGAAGGATGCTATTGAGCTGGAAAGTTGTAAACAGCCATAAATTTGGTGCCTCTTATGCATGATGAGGATAAAACCGTTTGTGGCTTTTTCGTTTTGGATTTGAGAATTTGATGACGTCAGGTGCACACACTCTATTGCTCCACTTCTTCCCCTGTTTATTTGTGTTGTTTGCGGGTCGTCGTGACCCGTCACGAACCGTCTCCCCTTTTGGCGACCTATTACGTGTCGTGTTTATTGGACATGTATGAAAGTCGCCTTACGTTACGGCGACTTAAGGTCACAGAGTAGGCCTACTCGCTGGCTTTAGCTTTAGTTAAACAGTGTTCCAAAAGTTTAAGTTCAGCGAAAATGAAAGGGTAAACGTCTGTTACGAAAAATTGTTGCGTGACTTGGAACATTCGCGAATATGCTAATTTAGTCTGGAATCTTCTCGTGTATTAATAAGTGACGCATCACAGTGACTAAGCAATTTAATTTAGTGGTTTACGTCTGTTGCTGTAAATAGTATAATAATGTAATGTTACTTTATTTAGTAGAGCCGGAAAGTTCTAGAATCTTATGTTGTAAAGTATATAAGCGAATCGGTGTAGATCTTATATGGGCTTATCCCAGGAGTGTTAGAGGTTTTTCCCAGGAGTGTTAAAGAGAGAATTATCTCGTGAGTCAGTAGTGTTTACTGAAGTGTGACGAAGGTAGCGTGTAAAGTCTCGACGGAGGTCGTGTTTCTTGAAGGTAACAGAGAGGTTACGTGGATATTTGGCAAGAGGCTGAGTTTATACAAGAGTGACGGAGGTCGAACTATAGTCTACAAGTCTAGCGTGTGCTTGTCGTGAAGTCTTGTGTGGAATTACTGCGTTCGTGTGAAATAAATAACCTTTTTGTTTCCGACAACCCTGCGTTCTGTTTAGACTGCAAACTACCTACCACTTAGCCTGTTCCTTTTTCCCTACCAGACCCCACTCGTCGCACGCCCGCTTTTTTAATCCTCCACTGACAGAGAGCCTGGAACAGGCTACCTACCACTTAAAACATCGAATTCGCAACAACGTCCTCTGTTTGTTTTCTTTAGTTTTTGATTCTCTGGTTCTTTACTTGAAGGTCGAATTCTAGCGGGTTCCTACTGGTTCTCTATTCTTATATCGATATCAACCTACACGGCCAATCTTGCCGCCTTTCTCACCATAAAGAACGCTGTTCAGCCCATCAACAACCTTGAAGACATCGTGAAATCATCTTATCAAGTAGCAGTGGTCGAAGCGTCAAGTACGTACGAGGCTTTCAAGATGAGCCAGTATGAAACATACAAAAAGATCTGGTACAGAATTCAAACGGGAGGCACAGCAGTTCAAAGTGCATCTGAAGGAACTCAATTGGTGCGAGACAGGCAGGACTTTGTGTTTATTACAGACGGGCCGACTCTCAGATATATCGCTAACCAGCCTCCTTGTGACCTGACAGTAGGTAAATGCTCAATTTGAAGTTATTTTTCTAAAAAGAATAAATAAATACCTCTTGTCGGGTCTGGATTATTTTATAAGTGCAAGAGGGAGTGACTACTCATACAGTTGTTGACATGGTTTGGCCATGAATTTTCTACGGGGCAGTTTTTAGCTGCCAGCAGTCTCCTTACCGCGACAACGACATGATATTCTGGATTTTTCCTGTTGTCCTTTGTCACACGTTTTGCATGTGACGTTGTCCAATCTGCAAAAATTTGAATTTGAGTTTTATTTGAGGTCATCACCGTCTGCATTTTGTGGATGATCATTACTTGCTACACCGTGCTGACGAGACACAACAAGATCAAAACAGCAGTTGCAATTCTTGGCCTTCTGTTTAGACATTATAATGTTTTCTACTTAGTAATCAGCATTGCATCATTGTTACGTTTGTAGCCATCACTTCTCTGTGTTTTAATCAGTTCTAGGTCTGAATAAGGCAAATGGACTTGCACTCGCTTTACAAGCAAACGATCCGCACACTAAAGATTTCACGCTGGCCATTCTACGTCTACACGAGAATCGATTTCTTGAAAAACTGAAACGGAAATGGTGGGAAACTAACGTCGGGTGTCCTCAAGAACAAGAAACAAGTAAAGCCTGGTTTTCAATAGCAATGCAAGCAAATGCAAGCGCGAGCCTAGAAATAGGGAAAAACCCAAGTAAAAACGAAATTCGGCCCAACACAATCACAAGTAAAATCATCCGAACATGTCAAACTGTTTAAGCACGAGGTAATCAGGATCCAGTCTTTTCATTGGCTAAACAAATCCACAAGTGGTAATTGTATCCTTGTGCTAATGTTGTTCCTGAGCGGTATTTTGTTTTCACAGGGCAAACGCAAGCATATATACGCACAAGGACAAGAAAAAGGAAAAAATATCCTTGTGCTTTTGCTTGGGCTTGTGCTGACGCCTACTTCAAAGCCGTTTTGACGGTGAAAAAAGAATTGATGTGCTTGCTCTTTTGCTTGCGTCGCTAGTAAAAACGTTTTATTTGGAACCAACTTACTAAACCATTAATATCTGTAAATGAAATTTATTGCGCTGTGAAGTATGTCGTGTTAGCAGTAGATGATCGTACGGTGTATCTTCGGAAAATAATGTTTATAAATATAACATAACGATAAACGGAGACCTTGATGAGTGATGGATGGTGAATGCATCTATAAAACGCATTTTAGGTTTAAGCCATTCATTGCAGGAAGAAGGCTAGTCGATTCCACTACCTTGAAGTCTACATAACATGAATTTCACTTGCATTGTAGATCATACATTTGTTTTATCAAGATACACACCTTTGAAACCTCTTGGACAATTTACTTACTGCGCAAACATTAAAAGCAGAGTAAAATAGAACACAATACTAGAAATTGTCTCATGCAATCTCTTGTCGTAGTATTCTAAAAGATATTGAAGATTCTTAGGCTCCCACAAGGTCGATATGAAATAGTAAGTACTGTATATATGGCATATTATACGACTGCCCAAGGTATATCGTTTCTCTTTTTTAACAGTGCTGTCTCAAAAGCGTATTGGCTTGTTGAACATGCTGGGAGTGTATGTTGTCCTTGGTGCTGGAATATGTGCTGCATTTCTGGCGCTGATTGCCGAGATCCTGTGGAGAAGGCGATAGAAGAATTTGTTGACCGAAATCAGGTTCGTTATTGCGTCAAAACAAAGAAAAAACACTACATCATCGACTCAAGGCTCGTGGATTCAATTCTTGGAATAAACCTCTGTGTACAGGGTTAAGAGCAGCCTTAAGATTTAAGGTGGCCCAGAGCTAGACGAGAAATGTTTTAAACTTTGCAAAACTTGCATCTGGTAATAATTATCATCTATATGACAATTCGACTGATTAAAAATGAGGCTTACTGAGCTTGTTTTTCTTTAATTATAAGTAGTTAAAGCTAATTTGCAGCCCGGTGTTTTCTACTGTTTTCTACTGTACTACTGTTGATGTGATACCTGTTAAACACTAGTAAATGATGACCATAATTCCTTTACAAAACGATTCGATATTTTATACCATTATTAGCTACTATTCGAGGATCGTATGTCAAAGATTGGTAGCATTGATCCCTCAAACTATAAGAGATGCAAAGAGCCTGAAACTATATTGTCAGCCAACGTAAGACAGTTGAAGCATTTAATTCAACATTAGATGGCAAAATTAACTGGGTTTTCTTTTCACTAACAGTGAGCATGACATCGTCCTCGAAGACACTACTTCAGAAGGTAGTACCCGTGCTAGATAAACTCCACTGGCATCCTCTCCGCTGTCGGATAATTTATAAATTCTTTCTATTTGTCTACAAAGTCCTTAGTGGTGCTTCACCGTCCTGTGTCAGGGATCTGCTCTATTAGTACTCACTGCTTAAGCCGGTTTTTCATGTATGTTAAGATCACCTTCTCAATTTTTGGCGGCTCCAGAAGATCGACTGAAAACATGTGGAGAAAGAGCAGGAACGGCGCCAAGGCTATGAATTAGTATTCCATGTAACATAAGAACTGTATATACTAGTAATTCCATCAACATCCTCAAGAAAACATTTCAAGACGAATCTTTTTTTGTTGCATTTCTGGTGCTTATTGCAAATATCTAATGGAAAAGTCGAGAAACGTAGAAGGTGTTTCGAACCCCAAGAACAGACAAGCACCACATGAGCGACTCCTGGCTGGTTGATCCCATTCTTGGAGTGCCGTTTATTGTAGGTTTTTTTTTTTTTTTTTTTTTTTGCAATGAACGTCTAGTTTAGAGGGCTCAAAGCAGCCTTAAAATTTTCAAGATACAATCTATTAACATATATTTCTTTTTCTTAAAGGGTTACAGTCAGATGCGCACATGCGCATTAAATATCTTTTCATAAATAATTTGCATATCACAGAGACACGATCCATACTGCTTTTAACAAAATATGATGAAGACAACATTACAGGATGAGCTAAAAGCGAACTCAGAAAAAAAAAAAAAAAAAAAGGTTTTTCAGTAAACGATTGAAAAGTTAGCTAAACACTGCGGAGAGTGAAGCGGAACTCTAGATGTACTTTGATTACAGGCTAGGGCGAACTCTTTTCGAAGTGAGAAAACTAGTGTCCGGGCCAGCGCGCTCCCAAAGCTGACTGTGTCCTTTTAATAGCACTCAAGTGGTCCACCTTGTTCATTTATGTAAATTGGGATTGATCTTAATTCTTGCTTTGGGTGTTTTTCACTTTAATTTTCCTCACTGTTATGGCAGATTGATGCAAGCATCCAATTATATTTGTTTCTGTAATAAAAACATATGTTGAATAATACTGATATAAAAAGGACAGGAGTGCTGGCCGGGTATTTTGAAAAGAAACCC
>JAHPZR010000453.1:0-5000 GCA_019787425.1 Platygyra sinensis | reverse complement strand
GTGACATTATAGGACTCTTGTTACATATCCTTTCTGGTTCACCCAGGTTGAAGTCCATGCAATACAGTTGCTGAGTACTTCGGGATATGTAACAAAACCGTGATAATGATTTTTCCGTCGTGCGTGACATTATAGGCACTTGTTACATATCCTTTCTGGTTCATCCAGGTTGAAGTCCATGCAATACAGTTGCTGAGTACTTCGGGATATGTAACAAAATCGTGATAGTGATTTTTCCCTCGTGCGTGACATAATAGGCACTTGTTACATATCCTTTCTGGTTCATCCAGACTGAAGTCCATGCAATACAGTTGCTGAGTACTTCGGGATATGTAACCAAATCGTATAAGTTATTTTTTTTTCGTCGTGCGTGACATTATAGGAACTTGTTACATATCCTTTCTTGTTCATCCAGGCTGAAGTCCATGCAATACAGTTGCTGAGTACTCTGGGATATGTAACAAAATCGTAATAGTGATTTTTCTGTCGTGCGTGACATTATAGGCACTTGTTACATATCCTTTCTGGTTCATCCAGGTTGAAGTCCATGCAATACAGTTGCTGAGTACTCTGGGATATGTAACAAAATCGTGATAGTGATTTTTTTCGTCGTGCGTGACATTATAGGAACTTGTTACATGTCCTTTCTGGTTCATCCAGGTTGAAGTCCATGCAATACAGTTGCTGAGTACTTCGGGATATGTAACAAAATCGTGATAGTGGTTTTTCCGTCGTGCAGTTGGCCTGCGTAGCTGGCGGGATTTCGCGCGCGAGTGCTTTTGTTTTGGTAGCCAAGCCATGCACGCGAGTGGCAAAGCCGTGGATTGCTATTTTTTTTTTTAATTTTTTTTTTATCGTGCTGCTTCCAGAATTGCTTCGCATAAGTTTACTTGTAAACAATTAGATTATGAGCTCGTGATTTCTATCATGCATAGAAATCGAGAGTGTAACCTCTTGAGAGGCTTTTGAAAAAGTCTATATAATTTTTGAGAATTTCTGACTGCCCATAACATAATGTGATTTAATTTTCAAAGTGTCTGTACACGTGTTCTCAACCCAGATGCCACACGTTTTACTTGGAGAAGGAAAAAACCAGAAATTCAATGCCGTTTAGATTTTTTCCTTATTAGCAACACCCTCTGTCCAGCTACTAGCCAAGCCGAGATTCTTCCCGGTTATCGAACTGACCATTCAATGATTACAGTCCGCATCAACACCGCTACAAACCCCAGAGGACCAGGTTTTGGAAACTTAATGTCTAAACAGAAGGCCAAGAATTGCAACTGCTGTTTTGATCTTGTTGTGTCTCGTCAGCACGGTGTAGCAAGTAATGATCATCCACAAAATGCAGACGGTGATGACCTCAAATAAAACTCAAATTCAAATTTTTGCAGATTGGACAACGTCACATGCAAAACGTGTGACAAAAGACAACAGGAAAAATCCAGAATATCATGTCGTTGTCGTGGTAAGGAGACTGCTGGCAGCTAAAAACTGCCCCGTAGAAAATTCATGGCCAAACCATGTCAACAACTGTATGAGTAGTCACTCCCTCTTGCACTTATAAAATAATCCAGACCCGACAAGAGGTATTTATTTATTCTTTTTACAAAAATAACTTCAAATTGAGCATTTACCTACTGTCAGGTCACAAGGAGGCTGGTTAGCGATATATCTGAGAGTCGGCCCGTCTGTAATAAACACAAAGTCCTGCCTCTCTCGCACCAATTGAGTTCCTTCAGATGCACTTTGAACTGCTGTGCCTCCCGTTTGAATTCTGTACCAGATCTTTTTGTATGTTTCATACTGGCTCATCTTGAAATCCGCGTACGTACTTGACGCTTCGACCACTGCTACTTGATAAGATGATTTCACGATGTCTTCAAGGTTGTTGATGGGCTGAACAGCGTTCTTTATGGTGAGAAAAGCGGCAAGATTGGCCGTGTAGGTCGATATCGATATAAGAATAGAGAACCAGTAGCAACCCGCTAGAATTCGACCTTCAAGTAAAGAACCAGAGAATCAAAAACTAAAGAAAACAAACAGAGGACGTTCTTGCGAATTCGATGTTTTAAGTGGTAGGTAGCCTGTTCCAGGCTCTCTGTCAGTGGAGGATTAAAAAAGCGGGCGTGCGACGAGTGGGGTCTGGTAGAGAAAAAGAAACAGGCTAAGTGGTAGGTAGTTTGCAGTCTAAACAGAACGCAGGGTTGTCGGAAACAAAAACGTTATTTATTTCACACGAACGCAGTAATTCCACACAAGACTTCACGACAAGCACACGCTAGACTTGTAAACTATAGTTCGACCTCCGTCACTCTCGTATAAACTCAGCCTCTTGCCAAATATCCACGTAACCTCTCTGTTGCCTTCAACAAACACGACCTCCGTCGAGACTTTACACGCTACCTTCGTCACACTTCAGTAAACACTACTGACTCACGAGATTATTCTCTCTTTAACACTCCTGGGAAAAACCTCAGACACTCCTGGGATAAACCCATATAAGATCTGCACAGATTCGCTTATGTACTTTACAGCATAAGATTCTAGAACTTTCCGGCTCTACTAAATAAAGTAACATTAAATTATTAAACTATTTACAGCAGCAGACGTAAACGACTAAAATAAATTGCTTAGTCACTGTGATGCGTCACTAAATAATACGCGAGAAGATTCCAGACTAAATTAGCATATTCGCGAATGTTCCAAGTCACGCAACAATTTTTCGTAACAGACGTTTACCCTTTCATTTTCGTTCAACTTAAACTTCTGGGACACTGTTTAACTAAAGCTAAAGCCAGCGAGTAGGCCTACTCTGTGACCTTAAGTCGCCGTAACGTAAGGCGACTTTCATACATGCCCAATAAACACGACACGTAATAGATCGCCAAAAGGGGAGACGGTTCGTGACGGGTCACGACGACCCGCAAACAGCACAAATAAACAGGGGAAGAAGTGTAGCAATAGAGTGTGCGCGCCTGACGTCATCAAATTCTCAAATACAAAACGAAAAAGCCACAAACGGTTTTATCCTCATCATGCATAAGAGGCACCAAATTTATGGCTGTTTAAAACTTTCCAGCTCAATAGCATCCTTCGTTTGGAAACCAGCGCATTTTGAATTTCGAAGTTATGGCGGTGCGTGACATAACCCTACGATCGCGTTTGTCGTAAAATATACATTTATCTCGTGATTTTTAGCCATTTTAGGAGTTTATGTATCAGGAAAAGTACTTTTGTAAATATTTTTTTGGTTCGGTTCAGATAATCAGTCCACTAAATAGCCAAAGTAAGTTCCAGATGTTTACACTATTTACTGGCCGCCATGTTGGAGGACTAAAGAGGTCCTCCAACATGGCGACCCCATACTAAGCTCTGTAATTTTGTGCGGCACATTTCGACGAATATCTCAACTTTGGGAGAACGCGCACACCTTGAACTTCGCAAACTGTCTTCTTTATTTGTCGTTTACAATATCTCAATTTTTTTACTTCATTCAATGCACGGTTTTTGATTTTATTTTTTACTGCGTGACAGTGCACACACTCTATCCTCCTCGTTCAAAAATAATAACGCCACAAACATTCGTATATGTGTGAAGGACGACGCTCGAACCCCGCCCACATGTCGCGAACTGACAAACGGTGACGGGTCATCGCGCTCCGTCACGAAAGGTGATCAGCTTGGCGACCCGTTACGGATCGAGTATATTGGACATCTCGCAGCTTTACGCAACTTAACATTGGCAAAGAAACCATTGCGACTCAGGCGAAGTCAGGCGATTTTAATTTAGGCGGCTCTAGGAGACTTTATTTTACCTGATTGATGTAAATTTAAACTTCGCAACAGTCCCCATATATCTCTTGCAATAAACCAGTATTGCACTACTACTGGTACATAGTTTTAGATGGCCCCAATGCATCGAGAATGAGTGCAATCAAGGCGCTCCTATTGAAGCTACCTCTGCTCCTTACGAATACAATGCAATGATCCCCAATAGGGTTACATTGCATCGACCATTGGGCCATCGTGCCTCCTCCTCAATAGGGTTCGAGTGTAGTTTACCTTGACATGACAACTGGAGTGAAGTTTACCTTACTCCCGCTTTCAGTGTTACGTGCATAGGCGACATCTTCGTTCATCTTTCGACATGCCATCTTTCGACATGCTATGTAACCGCTGTTTAACTGTGAAACAGGCAATTTTTCATATTATTAGCGGAAGAAATAACAAATAAATGATCATTACTGACCTGGCATGGCTGAAGAAGTTTGTGGACATTGCATGTTTCCAGATTTACAGGATAATTAAACGATTTGTGTGCAGTCGATCAGCCGCTCAATGGTGACTTCCGGTAGAATTAGGCCGTTAACGCGTAAGTATTCGAACGATGTAAACATTCAAAACAGTCGATTTATCTCTCACAAAATGACTTCTTGATACTCCTAACCTTAGTTTGATGACAAATAAATCCATATTTTATCACTAAAAGTCGAGTTCGACCGTAGAAGAGTCCGTTGTGGTAACATTTTGATTTCTGCCAGGTTACATAGCACGTCGAAAGATGGCATGCCGAAAGATGAACCAAGATGTCACCTATGCACGTAACACTGAAAGCGGGTGTAACATGACAATTAAAAGACTAACCTTCTACAGTGGTATAGCCTGTTCGAGGCTCTCGGTCAGTGAGGACGGTCGAAAAAGGCGAGCGGGCGACAAGCGGGATCAGCGGCGAGCGGGATCCGGGGGAGAAAAGGAGAGGGCGGGAGAGCCTGTAAGCATTCTTTTAAAAACCTCATTTTGCCCACTTGAAAAAAGAAACCGTTTCTTGTGTCAAAATGTCAAATGTCAAAATCTCCGTATTTTCGGTATAGAGTTACTCACGCGAGTTTCACGGGGTCAAGCTGATCTTCACAGTGTGTTGCATTCTTCTGCGATCGTTCATGTCTGCTGTGTCTCATCAGAGAGTCTTTGAGTGTAGAAGTCTCTATGTAGACATA
>JAHPZR010000452.1:20000-67410 GCA_019787425.1 Platygyra sinensis | reverse complement strand
CCCATCGCTTTTCCTAATAGCTGAGGGAGGGAAAAAGGAGGCAGGAGACTATCACCACACCACAAAAAAAAGTAATCGACGGGGAGGAAATAGCCTGGTTCCAATAAGCGGGGGATGCAAAGGGGGGAGCGGTGGAAGGGGGAAGGGGGTGAGGGAGAAAGAGGGGGAAAGAGGACAGAGAGTCGAGAGAGCGGCGGGGAAGGAAGGGGGGCAGGGGGGCAGAAAAAATGGGGGGGGGAGGGGAGCCGGGAGAAAAAGTGGGAAGGAGGGGGGGGAAGGAAGGGGGAGGTGAAACGGGGAGGGGGGGGATGCTAACGCTCGAAGTCGAAGCAGACGACCGACTGTCTTGTTCCCCATCGCCCGTTCGCGCAGGTGTCATTCTTCTGACTGTCCATGCCTCGTGCTGCTCCTTTATCTTCTGTGGTGGTTAATCCTGCTGCCTCAACGATTTTTCGGTACGTTGTGCTGAAATTTACAATTTTATGCTAATCGACCAGCAAGCACCGGCTTGCGGATTTTACAAAATTTACAAAATTTACGATTTTTTGCTACCTTCACGATTTTTCAATAAGTCATTGTGAAATTTGCGATTTTTTGCACTTCTTTGTAATGCAAATTCCACCTACTAGTGCCGACCTGCGGATTTTACAAAATTTGCGATTTTTCGCAGTTAACATAACACAAAAGGACCGCCAAAGACGACAAGCATGTTTTTGTTCTCTCTGGAACGATTTAGCGGGATGAAAATATGTTATTACCGCATACATGTAACACACAAAACAAGATAACAAGCTGTATGTTTCTCTCGTTCTAAGGCGTTTGTTGTTGACCGAGTATCGTATTAAAAACGGGTTAAGGGGAAAGTGAGCGGAATGATATGAAATTAACATAACGCAAGCAAAACATAACACGAGATAAGCGTTTCTTGTTCCCTGAGTATTTATTCCAGCTTCTACTAAGCGTGCGTGTCAATAGAAAGATAAAACGAGAGGAGAGGAGAATATTCCATTCCACTGAACACACCTTTTATTAACCGTGTAGCGAAGCACTCATTCAACAAGTAAGCTTCTTATTCTAAAACGCTATCAGCGATATTTTAGCGCACGCCTGTCTTTAGGATTAAAAAGCGCGCCAGGAAAATATTCCACCATTCTACAAACACGTGGCGTATTAGATTATTGTAAAACTCCTCCAACCTTAGTTAAAGCCAGTGTCGGGAAAAGTCACGACCGATGTGAGATTAATGAAACACAAGAATGGACAACATACTGTCATGGTTCGTTCTCAAAGCGTTCGTTCTATGCAGAATAAAATGAGCATCGAAAGCATACTTTGGACAAGTATTTCCCAGCCTGCGTCGCAGACGCAACCTATCGCGGGTTACTCATTTACCGTACCGTACTCAAAGGGTGATATTCAGTTGGCTTGTATTAAGGGACTCAAGAATCGAACATTCGAAGCATACATCAGTCTAAAGCGTCTTATTCGAAAGTGCTTTCAGCTATGTTTAATTTTAGCGTACGCCAATCTTTGGCGGAAGAAAAATATTCCACCATTCTACAAACTCGTCGCAACGTATAAAGATTGTCCTAAAACTACTCTAATCTTAAAGCGAGCTTTGGGAAAGGTCACAAAAGAGTAATTCATTATATAACATAAACCTACCGTTTTAAAGGACATTTCGCGACTCTAACATGACGGCATGCCTGTTGATACGGAAAGGTCAGCGGTATGACCTTCGGACGCCATGTTGCTTATTTCCTTAGTGTTTCCTTCCTTTTTCTTAATTTTGTGCATAATGACTGTGTATATCGGCATACCTATGAAGTGTTTGTACTAGGGACCATCAGATTGCTTGTAAGTAATCGCTTTGTCGATTTACTTCCACTTCGTTGCCTTTAATTTCAATTTCTTACGCGTTTACACCCTCCATATTTGTAGTTGCAGAAATCATCATACCTATCTGTATGCTGCATTCTTTATTGGCAACCTTCATTAAAGGCTATGGAAACTTCACTTCAGAGAAGTCTATATTAAGTGGCTACCCTGTTTTGCGTGGACCTGTGAGTTTAATAGTAAATACTAAAGTTCGTGTTGGAAGTACTTTGCAAATTTGCAGAAAGCTTCCGTGGAATAGCCTTTTTTGCAAGTTGTAATCCATGAGAACTGAAAAACGCAACTTATTTCCACATACAAAAGAGTTCTCCGAACGTCCATGCCCCTAGTAAAGGACATTCCACTGTTGCAAACAGTCAGTAATCATGAAATGTTCATACTTTTGGTTTAATTGACCTTGCTTGTCCCACTAGGGATGAAGTGAATAATTTGAATGGAATTCTAGTTTGATGTGAGGTGAGGGTGAAATGTATTTCACTTTAATGTTTGGTTTATCTTACATTTACTATTTAGGCCTATCAAAAGATACAGAAGATATAATCCATGCTTTTGTGAATTGACCTACAGAAGTAGGCCGTCCTGAAATATGAGTGGTATGCGAAACATCCGAGCAAGGCTTTTATTTTACTTTTTTGGCCCTGCGACGAAGTGAATAAACTGGAAAAACATAGTGCATAACAGATTTAACTTTTTCATTTCCAATTGACACCATCCAGCGCCCAGTTCCACATTGTTTAGTGAAATTTGTCAAACTAAGGGGGCTTTTGTTTGGAATCAATCCAGACTGAACTATCTAGAATACAGAGTTATACAGAGGCAAAGAAGTAACGAGACGATCTCAGATGATTCTTTCCGGGCAGCGATGGCGTGGATGATTTTAGTAGCCAAACCCCCTTCCAGTTACGTCAGTTAAAAATCTCTTCCTTTAAATTCTTTTACACACATAAATTCGGAGTTACTGATCGGGAACCGCGTTTTGAGTACTGTTTGTCATTTCGTACTCGTTTCAGTTCGAAGACGACAACCAAAATGATACAGCTTCTCCTTCAAATGACGATGAAATTGAAGACCTAGGTGGCAACAGTGATGGTCACCAAAGTGATGAGTCAAGTTCCAATTGCAAGACCGAGGAAATCTGGAACGGGGTACTACCCAAGATGTTGTCCAGGGGCATAGAAAGTGCTCCACCGTTTCCCGAGTTTCAGCGCCAGCAGACGTCATTACAGAAAGTGAACTCACCGATCTTTTGGTTTGTTTACTTTCTGCTTATCTGGCAAGCGACTTGCCATCTGAGCGATAATGGGATGGCTTGGTTGCTTCGGTTCCTGGTCTCATGGCTCAAGGCTCTGGGCAGAGATCTTAAATGAAGTTTTTGAGAAGATAATATTGAGCTTCTCTGGTTCACTATACCTCATCAGACAATTCCTGAATTTTGATAGAGACAAGTTTAATAAGTTTGTGGTTTGCCCCAAATGTACAAAGCTGTATAAATACGATTCCTGCCTGACGATGGTTAACAATCGACAAGTTGCCAAAACGTGTAGCAACACTTACTTTTCCAGAGGGAGGAAAATGACTTGTAATGCTACTGTTGTAACGCGAGTTACTCTTCAAAACGGTAAATCGTGTTTTTACCCAATTAAGTATTATTGCACCAACAGCATTATCAAAGAGTTTGAAAAATTTGTTCAGCGGCAAAACTTTGCCTCGAATTGCGAGTTATGGAGGAAGAGAGAGGTGGGGGAACAAATACTTGCCGATGTTTACGACGGAAATTTATGGAAGGAGTTTCAAACCATCCATGGAGTGGATTTCTGGAAGAGGCCCCGGAATTATGGCTTTATGTTGAACTTTGACTTCTTTCAACCAATGACACGTAGGAAAGATTACTCAGTTGGAGTATCTCATTTGGCAACTTTAAATTTGCCTAGAGCTGAACGATTTAAATGGGAAAACATAATTGTCATTGGCATTGTTCCTTCACTTGACCGTGAACCTAAGGATCTGAACGAGTTTTTGGAGCCAGCGGTGGATGAACTTAAAGCCTTGTGGAAAGGCGTTCATTTAAAGTCTTCTCTAAGCAGATTTGCTTTAGTCTTCTGTGCTGCAGTTATGTGTGTTTCCTCTGGCGTTCCTACAACTCGAAAGATCTGTGGATTTAAGAGTCATTCAGCAGTATTTGGATGCTCACGTTGTTTAAAACAATTTCCTGGTGGCTTTGGGGAAAAAAGGGATTATTCCGGATTTGATCGAAACCTGTGGAAGTCCTGCACTAATCAAGGCCATCGTCGACAAGTTGTCAAAATTGCCAAGTGCAAAACAAAAGCCCAGCGAAATTTGCTGGGTCAAAAGAGCGGTATCGTGCACTATAGCATCCTACTTGATCTTGACTACTTCGACGTTATAAGATTTTGCATCGTTGATCCAATGCATAAACTTTTTCTTGGGACAGCAAAAAAGATGTTCCATCTATGGAACGACATGAAGTTATTTTCCCCGAGTCAACTGAATAACATTGAGGACAGAATCAAATCATTAGAATTACCTGGTGACATCGGTAGGCTCTCAACCCGAATAACCATTAATTCAGGTTCATATACGGCTGAACAATGGAAAAATTGGACACTAATATACTCTATTTATTGCCTCAAAGGTATCTTGCCGGAGGATCATTTCAGATGCTGGCAAATGTTTGTTTTAGCTTGTAAATACTTTTGCCAGTCGGCTATTTCCAAAACCGACCTGAACATAGCTGACGGTTTGATCCTAAAGTTCTGCAAGTCAGTCGAAAATTTGTATGGCAAGCATGTCTTTACACCAAATATGCACCTGCATAACCATTTTAAAGAGGTTATACTTGATCATGGACCGGTTACGAGTTTTTGGTGCTTTAGTCTCGAACGCTTCAATGGTATCTTGGGGAGCACACAGACAAACAAAAGATCTGTGGAACTGCAGCTCATGCGGCAATTTCTAATGTCAAGGTATTTGAAAGACATGACTTTACCCACAATGTATCAAGATGAATTTTGACATTTATGTTTTCCATCAAGTTTGGGAAGCAATGAGGGTGAAGAAGTGTCCCCTTCAGACTGGTCAACGGATAACCAGTTTAATAACATTGCATCATCTGCGTCACTAGATGGCATAAACTGGAGAAATTACTCAGGTGTAACCACACCTTCATGCTATAGACTAGTTCACTTGGACGAGGATGATTTGACTCTGCTGAAATCAGTTTATCAAGTCATGTACGCAGAAAAAGATGCTGTAGCTAGCAATCTCGGGGAAAGTATACACAAGTACGGATCTATAAAGATTTGGTCTACCACCTTCGGGTCTAAAATGCAGCCTAGAGGGATACGTTCAGGCCAAATTTTAGCATCCTGGCCCACAAATAATGGTCAAGTCCTAAAAGAAACGTTCTGTGTGTCTGCTGGCACTGCACAGTATTACTTTCGCCATTCAATTAAGTTGGGAAATGATCATCTCACACACTACTTTGCGTGTATGAGATGGTATATACCCGACGAGGACGCAAATAGCTATGGTGACCCTATCAAAGTTTTCAAAAACAAGTTTCAGCCGGGGGACCATGTTCCTTTATGCCAGTTCAAAGAATCTTTTCCAGATTTGCTGCTGCCAAATTTGAACAGAAGGGGGAAATGAAAATTGCTGTGTCTCCCATCATCAGAAATGTTCATTTGTAGAAATCAGTTTCAGTTTAGCTTAAATGAACACCAAGACAACTAATGAACTGAAATGTAGTGAAAAGTTTTGATCGCCTTTAATTAAGTTGAGCATTAATTATTCTTTGCACGAGTGATCACGAAAGAAATTAAATAGAATGTCTACACATTTCTAATTACACTGGCCTTCATACTACAAATATCTTTATATGCCATCAGTGATGGCCCATGAAAATATTGCTACAGCCTGTATATGAGCAGTAAATTAAGAATTTAAGTCAACCCTGTTACATGATCTGTGTGAATCAGAACTATGAACACAAAAATTATTGTTTCAATTTGTTGATTTACCCAAAAGATAATTTCTATATTAAATGGAACTTGCAAAGCCTTGATGAATTTCCTTGAGATACCTGAAAATGAAGAAAGAAAAATTAATAGTTTTGTAACATTAACTACATGACCATAACTTTAGGAGAACTGAATTCTGTGACAGCGCTACTAGTATGCTTAGTTATCAAGAATACTCCTATCTACTGGGTTTCTTCTAGACAAAGATTTCTGCATTGTACTTTTTCCTTTGAGCAGAAGAACTCGATAAATTCTCAGCATCATATAGAAAAAACAACAGAAAATATTATTCAGTTGATATCCGCTTAAATTACAGTTTGGAAACTCAATAGTAGTTACAACAGAAACAAATTGTTTAAAAGCAATACCTGTAAAAAAGATACAACTTTTGTCCTCAGATTTACATAAACCTATCATTCAATTTCCCAAGGCTAAAATGTGAGTCGACGTTAATTCAACATCAGTGTCAGTGGTAACTCATCTTCCATGCATGAGCTTAAAGATCTCACGTTATAAAATCCTATAGCAACCAACTTAAAACAAACAACCTAAAATCAGTTATCACTTTGGTATTGTAGAGTATTTTTATCATCCTGATATTATATGCTTAAAGATCGGGTACATCACCTACAATATGTATCAGTATCAACATCTCACATTGCAAAATCTTAATCAGTAACAAAATGTGTGTTCACCATATATATAAAAAGGTAACTAAAATTATAATTTGCTTAGAATGAATGAAGCTACTCATTGCAATCAATAAACCGAAAGATATCTCTATCATTCTAACACTGTGTACACTGTCATCTAAAGTTACAATAAAGAAAATTTTCCAAAATCCAAAGTCACCAGTGGTGTGAAAAATGGTCAACTACACCTACTGTACATTGTTTGTATGCCTACAATGCCATTCTGCACTCACCAAATTTACTACCTATGAAGAAATCTGACAATATGAAATCTCACATTGTGAAACCCTTAATTGATAAATTGTACAGTTATATAGCACACAAAAGCTGGTAAAATTTTCATTTGCATGCCAGTTCTGAATGAGCTCACTTTTTTACAGTGCAATTGAGCTGTAATATCTCTCTGTCACTGGCAAATATATCTATTACCAAAAACTAAGATCAAGCATTGTGTAATCTCAATAATTTCGATTTTTGAATAAAACAACAAAACACATGAACATGGGTTTTAAAAAACAAAGTCACTTGGTGTAAATGTAGGCTACAGTATGCATGGCCAAGTCAAAACGCCATCACATACTCAAAATGTTACTAGCTACATGTATCAAGGCCTGGCAATAGTAAATTAACCAACACCATATCATTAAACAAATCAAACACAGACAAAGACCGATCATTACAATCATTGGTTTGAATGTGGTCACTCGTCTTGATACAATTAAGCCTAAAGATCTGGCACAAATGCCTTCACTACAAAATGTACCAGATACCAAGATCTCACATTGTGAAACCCTTAATTGATTAATTGAAAGGCCGCGTGCAAGAAAGTCCCCTTGATTTTTTCTAAAATCGAAAATGGCCAAAACAGCTCCAAACTTCGCATGCCAATTTGTTTATACCTGTAGACAACTGCCTTGCACTTATTTCCCCTTGTTTCTGTTGCGTATTCCAGAAATAAAGTATGCAAAACACTTGCTTGTCACAGTCCGCGCACGTCTTTTGGAACTGCTTTGTTGCACAATACTATTAGCGTTGTTTTTTTTTTAAGTTTTTTCAAATGCTGACTTTAACTCCTAGGGTTAAGAGTTCCCAGTTTTATTAGATTTAGGGTTAGGGTTACCGCTGGAAACTAGGGTTAGCGTTGAAGGTTAGGCTTACGGAACAAGGTTAGGGTTAGCATTTGGGGTCAGGGTTATGGCTCGAGCTTAGCGCTCAGAATTAGGGTTATTGCTTAGGATTAGGGCTAGCGCTCAGCATTAAGGTTATTGCTTAGGGCTAGCGCTCAGAATTAGGGTTATTGCTTAGGATTAGGACTAGCACTCAGAATTAAGGTTATTGCTTAGGGTTAGGGCTAATGCTCAGAATTAGGGTTATTGCTTAGGATTAGGGCTACCACTTAGAGGTAGCGCTAGTGCCTAGGTTCGGGCTAGAGTTAAGGTGAGGACACGTTAGGGTTAGCGGTGTTAGGCCAAGGGAAACAATCTCGACTTGCACGAATCGATACCTAACTAAACTCAATGAAAAGTGGCCAGAGAGAGAGGTGATTGAAATGTTTCTACGTGAAATTACTTTTTTGGTACAAAACTGCTCGTTCCATGAAATGATTATATCTGACAACACAGAAAGAGAAAGCCTTAGGTTAACACGCTGCTCATGCCGAAAAAAAGCGCATGAAACGGAAAATTCATCAGCAAAGGAACGCTGAAATACAAAGCAAAACTTACATTTGAGCTGAAGTTTTCTTCTTCCTATAGTCTTCCTATAGTTAAACCTGCGATCAGGTGTTCTTTGTCTTTTTTTCTTCGCGGCGGGCTCGATTCTATTACAATTCAAAGTAATCATCTGCTTGGAAAACCATGATACACACACAAGGAACGCTTGCTTGCGAATTTAACCAACCTCCGATTTCTCTTTGGCCTGTAAAAATGGCTTAGAAACTTCGAAGGTCTTCGAAGCACAGGTCAAATACAACGACTTTGCTGCCTGGCCTTTCTCGCCAGTTCCCGGCCGTGACTGAGTCACGCTAACAAGTGCTATAAGTCGCGCACACGATGGTCACGGCGCTTTACGTATGAAAGATTATTATGGGATAACGCAGAAATTTTTGGAGCGAAGGATAGTGAGGCGGCTAATTTTAAGAAAATAATAAGAGTCTAGAAAGCAGTTCTAATTTCCAAAACTGACACACGCCGAAGTTCGGCAAATGAGCCATAAGTCCACGACGGATGCTTTGTTTTGGACGAAGAAGCGTTTCTAGACCCTACCGCCTGGCTCACTTGTTCCTCAATGGCTAAGCTCACGGCAGACTTAAACCATGATCTGGGAACAAGAACACACCTCGCTTCTTTGAGGCGTGCTAGTGACTTTGATCGAGGGTCAAAGGCTTAATGACGCCAAATCTCCCACCAGGCGGGCGCAAATATTCCTTGAATAAGCGTCGAATATCGGTGGAAATAACAAGCAAACTCTGACTTTGTGTTATCGCTTTGCGCGCCAAAAGCGTAAGTCACTGACAATGACAGCCAAAAAACATGTCATGCCAGATCTCTACCAGTAAAAACGGCAATTAAATTACAATGAAAGAAAAAGAAAAACAGAACGAAAAAAAAAAGATATCACCGACCTCGAATCAAGCCCACGAGTGTTACGACAAAACAAATACGAATCAGCTTCATTCAGCGCTTATCCACTTGAGCTAACGGAGCAGCAGTGCGAAATCATTGCGTTATAGTGACTCCATGCTTTAGCCAAACAAAAGGTTTCTTTTGTTTTTCGTTTAACAATAGATCTCCAAAAGATGCCGCTTGGAAAACTGAGTCAGTTTTGCATACGTTATTTCTAGACAACGAAGAGAGACCCTGCGAAACAAACTTCAGAGCAATGTTTCTCAGGTAAAACAAAGCCCACATGCCAAAATTCAGTTACTTTTGAGCACTTTGAAAATGGCCAAAAAATCTAGGGACGTTCTTGCTCGTGGCCTTTCAATTGTACAGTTATAACACACAAAAGCTGCTAAAATTTTCATCTGCATGCCAATTATGAATGTGCCCACTCAATTACAGTCCAATCAAGCTTTGAGATCTCCATGACAACTTCACACCACTTTAAGTGTGTACCCCAAATTCTGGGGTCATTGAGCATTCATATATTCACGCTATTGTTCTTACTCATCACTTATTCATAACGATGTTCTGCCGACAACACCGCATGTTTCCGAAGAGCGCAAGCTGTTTGATGTTGGTGAGATATTTTTCTTTTGTTAACAGAGAAGAAATAAAACCCTAGGGACTACGATAATGTCTGCTTGATTGATTTTAAATTCATAGAATGTGTTACCACAGCTGGTGCCACCATTCTTGTCAATTTCAAACTTGAACCAGACATCTTTATTAATTGACGAAGGGAGGTTTTTGTAAATTACCACCGAACGACCAGACACCTCGGTCAATATTTACGCTCTCAGCGAAATTTTGGTTACAAGAATCGTGTTCGAGTGAACAATTTTTTGAAGGCCGTAAAGAGTAAAGGTCGAAAATTCTACATAATCACCTTTTTAACTTTTCCGAGTCAACATTTCGATCAAGAGAGGGTTTCTTTTTCCAAAACAGAGGAGCGCACGCGAATTGAATTTATGACCGCGGAGTATATTTACCTTAGTACAAAGCAGCAGTTACAAAACTTGTTGCGTGTCGCAATTAATGCAACTTTGGTGTTAAACATTTTTATTTGCTGATCTTTTCTTACCCTATTTCGTTTCTCGTTGCCTTTGCTTTAACATTCCCTGCGTAAAATCTTTTTGACTGAAGTGCACTCACTCGAATCAAAACCGAAAACAAATATATACACGATAAGAAAAGCCACGATTGTCGAAATTTCCACTTACGAGCGGGGCTAAACGTGGCTGCATGGAGTAAAATTATAACACGCGCTGAGTTTTTTGGGAAATACAAAAACTAATAACAAGTTACACGCCGCCGCTGTCGGAATTTCCACTTACGCGCGGGAACGTGGCTACATGAAGGAAAATGATAAAACTCGCTGAGTTTTTATTAAAAAAAATACAAATCAAGGAATTTTAATTGAACTTTCTTTATTGAGCAAAGAAAGAAAAAAGTCATCAAATACATATTCTGGGAGGAACAGACAACATGAAACATGAAACATGACACTGCTGTGAATAAAACTTGCCGGCGGCTTTGAATCGAGCACTCAGTCGGCTTCAAAATAAAAGAATCATCATTAAATATCTCCTTACAGCTCCTCGAAAGCGTCTGATTAAAAAGTTGTGGTCAAAGGAAAAGTTCAAATCCATTACGTGATATGGGCATTCACCACGCATCGGAACGTGTTTACGAATAAATTAACTATGGCGGCCGCTCCACGAAAAAATCTAATTTTGGCGTTCCGTGACCGAAACAACTCGTTCAAGATCTCTTTTTAAAGCTCTCGATATGATCTGTATTCAAAAATACACAAGCTTAAGCTTACAAAATTTGAAAATACATTGCGAAGAAGCAAAATCTATAAAATGTCTGCGATGATTACTTCGGATTACTCCATAATCATTCACACATCGCGAACAAAAGGATACGTTCACAAGTCAGTTCGCCCATGGTCCCTTAATTGTAGCATTGTTCCAGTCTTTTGAAGTCTCTTTGAGGTCTTCTTCCAAAATATCTCACCTTTTTCAAACCGAATAAAACCGAAGTTACTCGAGACGCTTTCGGATGCTACCGAAATCAATGCCCAAAGGAATAAACTGAGCCTTCAAGCTACAACATCCAGAGGTGTAAGCCATTTCAGAAAGACACATTTAAAGCGGCGTGAAGTTGTAATGTCTTGGTCACTGGCAAATATATCTAATACTAAAAACCAAGATCAATCATTGTGTAATCTCAATAAGTTCGACTTTTGAATAAAACAACAAAATACACGAACATGTGTTTTAAAAAACAGTCACTTGGTGTGAATGTAGGCTCCAGTATGCATGGCCAAGTCAAAATGCCATAACATACTCAAAAATGTTACTAGCTATCAAGGCCTGACAATATGAAATTAACCAACTCCATATCAGTAAACAAATCAAACACAGGCGAAAACTGATCATTGCATTGGTTTGAATGCGGTCACTCATCTTGATACAATTAAGCCTAAAGATCTGGTACAAATGCTGTCACTCACAAAATGTACCAAGTGCCAAGATCTCACAGTGTGAAACCCTTAATTAACTTGACTCTACAATAACACAAAAAAAGCTGTCAAAATCTTTATTTATATGCCAATGAAACATGTGGTCACTACAATCTCTCAGTTACTGGCAAATACAGTACATTGTAGTATCTGTACTAAACATCAAGATCAAACATTGTGTAATCTAAATTAATATTAAGTAACAGCTCTATTTTTTGAAAAGTCAACAAAATATGTTTTAAACCCAAATAATGGATGTTTTAAACCCAAGTAATGGTGGTGAATGTGCTATATATGCCATTTTATTTTTACACCCACAAAATAAACTACCTACAGTATCAAGGCCTGACAATATGAAATTAAACAAAACAAACACAGGCCAAAACTGATCATTGCATTAATTTGAATGTGGTCATCACTTACATATATCTTGATACTAAAGACCTGGCACAGATGCCGTCACTCACAAAATGTATCAAGTACCAAGATCTCACAAACCCTTACGTGTAATCAATAAATTGTGCAGTTGTAACACAGGAGGGTTGCTTAAATCTTGATTTGCATGCCAATTAGGAATGCGGTTACTCTATCACAGTCCTATTAAGCTTAACAGTCTCTCAGTCAATGGCAAATACATGTACATGTAGTACATGTAGTCAAGATCAAATGTTGTACAGTCTAAATAGACCTTTTCGGGGTAAAATCCACCATTTTGAAAGTGGGGCAAACTCCAGCAAAGCACGCTGGGTATTGCTATATGTTTCCTTCTAATTTTCGAGCATGTGACACATATTGCAGTGGTTTTGTCGCTTTTTCTACCTCCCACTCTAACAGATTTTTCTCAAGGTAAGACATATTGTTTACGTATTTGTTGGCGCAATAAACAGTCATTTATTAGCTTTTGTTGGTCTGAATCACCCAGCCACGAGTAGAGACTCGACTCGAGTGCGACGTTGCATATAATGTAAACAAACTTGCAGACAGTCAAATCTTGTCATAGTTTTGATTTATAATAGCCTAACAGTATGCAGAAATCTAACGACTGTATTACTTTGTAATTATTCTTTCATTCAGTGATGGGCAAGCACGATCACTGTTGTGTTGGCGACTGTGATAACGACAAAAGATATCTTCATTTGTGTGTCAAGCGCCGCCATGTGGAGGGCGATCTTATTTGGCATTGGTTTCCTAAAGACCCAAAGAAGTTTGAAATCTGGAGAAAAAATATTAAGCGAGGACTCGAATTCTTTAATCCTGGACATGAAACCTTTGCTTGTTCTAATCACTTTGTTGATGGAAAGCCAACCATGAATCACCCACACCCGACTCTGTTCCTTCAACCATCAGACAAACAGTGAAGGTCGGCTCAAAAAAGATCTACTCGCACAAAGTTGCCTGAAACATCACACTCGTGTGAACCGTCGGTTCTTATCGCGTCTCATTCCACTTCTTCTTATAATTGCCCTGAAATGTTAGCGGATGATGCCCACATGGAAGAGTCCAACGATGCCGACATGGAAGACTGCAGTGAAGACAAAACTGTATTCATCCCAATGAGAATGGAACAGCTAACAAGAGAACATGACATGCACTTTTATACTGGTTTGAACGGAACCGCAGCCTTTAACGCATTATTTGACCTCGTCGTTAAAAAAGCGGCAATAATGAATTATTGAAAGGGCGAAAAAAATTCAAAGTCAAAAACAAATGAAAAATTTGAAGCTTACTCTAAGCGTCTGAATGTTATCCTTTCTCAGCCGTGTGAAGATACTGGTTCCTTAAGGCGTGGTCCACCCAGAAAACTAACACTGGAACAAGAGCTATTGCTGACTTTGACGAGACTGCGCCTTGGACTTCTGCTTGAAGACGTAGCATGGCGCTTTAATATTTCAGCTGGCACAGCCTCTTCAATTTTTATAACCTGGGTAAAATTACTATCAAAAGAATTGTCTTGGTTCATTATTTGGCCGTCAAGACCTCAAATTCGAAGCGCTTTGCCAAATTGCTTTCGAAAATGTCATCCCAGGGTCAGGGTGATCATTGATTGCTCTGAAATATTCGTTGAGACACCAAGTAGTCTTGATGTTCAGGCAGCACTATGGAGTGATTACAAACATCATACCACAGTAAAGTTCTTGTATGGGATCACACCCAATGGCGCCTCTTCATACATTTCACCCTGTTATGGGGGCGGTGCATCAGATATTCACATTGAGCGAGACAGTGGCTTCCTAAAAAAATTGGAGCCATTTGACCAGGTAATGGCAGATCGAGGTTTCAAAATACAGAATGACTTGCTCTCTCATTCTGCAACACTGTGTATTCCACCCAACGTGAAGACGGGTAGACAGATGCTTTCAAAGGAGGTTAAAGAAACATCAAGAATAGCTAATGTTCGGATCTATGTGGAACAGGCTATAAAACGAATGAAGGAGTTTAGAATCATTAAGAATGAATTACCAGTTCTACTGCCTCCTGTTATTGATGACATTGTAACTGTTTGTGCCAGTTTGGTAAATTTGTTGGCTGAGACTGGTTTCTTTTCCATAACCTTGTCTAGGATAACATTAAATGTTATTCACATGAAGTTGCAAAAGTTGTTAATTTTTTATTCCACTTAAAGGCACCTGGGGGTATTCCTTATAATGACCTAAACAGGGAGGCTCCACCCAAAGTGGAAGCAAAAGGTGTACCTCTTTAAGGTACCACGTATATAGAAGGGTAGCGATTTCATGAACAGAGTAGGGAGTAGGAAATATACCATTTATGAATAATAGGGCCTTTAGTAAAAATATTTCTAACAGGTTTCGAAAAAGGTTGCAGTGTTCTAACATAGGTATGTTATGAAAAAGGTACCATTTTGCAATGGAAGATATATCAAAGGGGTACCTTTCCTGCCATCAGTGGTATTTAAAGGGTAAGGGGTTGGACCTCAGAGTGGAGCCTCCAAGTAGACAAGCTTGTGCAGTGCACCCCTCCCCCCCGCCCCAATTGAACAAGCCCCGGGTGGCTTTAGGAAAAATCATTGAATCATTACAACTGTAATTTGAACATTTTTTTACAAACCTTAGTTACATTGAACACTGAACAAGCCCCGGGAGGGGCAAAGGGAAGGGAAATCAGTTACAACTGTAGTCTGAACATTTTTTTACAAAACTTAGTTACAACTGTAATGTGATAATAAAGAAAAAGCAACCAAACATTTGCTACATTCCTTAGTTACAAATGTAATGTTATCGTGAAGACAAAGTAACAAACATTTGTCGCAGAACCATTCTGAATTTTCATCGACTTCTGATACACCAGCACAATGGAAGTGTATCCATCCACCACACATGTCACAGCAAACACTGCATTTTTTCATGTCATTGCCAATTTCTTTCTCATTCAGAATCACTTTCTCATTCAGAATCACTTTCTCACAAAATGTGCAGTACACTAGTGGTGTCAAACCAGCAATGCTTTGACAATGTAGCCTTTAAAAAAAATATCTAGGTTTTGTTTTGACCATAAAGTTTGGTCAAATGGCACTGCCTGAACAAAAGTGTCAACTGTCGTGTAAACAACTAAGTATCCCTGTTTACAGATTGGGTATCTCTGCCTGATCATTGCCATCTCCCCAGTTAACTGTGTGTAATATTTGTGTGATTGTCTCAAACATACCTGATCATTAATTTTAACCAAAAAATCACATTGGCTTGCACTATCAATTGAAGGCTTCGGTGGAAAAAGGGCGTTAGGTTTTTTACTGAAAAGTGAACTTTGTCGAAAACGCTCCAAATTTCGCATGCAGTTTTGTTTCCGTGTGTCAAACAATGTTCTGCATGTTTTTTCCCTGAAGTTTGCTTCCTTTTTGAGATATTACGTATGCAAAAAAACACATTTTTCCAAGGGCATCCTCTGGGGACCTTTTGTTGAATGGAAAACAAAAGAAACCTTTTGTTTCGCTAAGCGATCAACTCACTATAATACCTTAAGCTCATACTACTGCTTCGTTAGCACAAGCGGATGAGGCGCTAAACGGGCCAGATTCGAATTTGTTTTGCCGTGACACCGGTTCGACACGAGGTCGCTCAATTTTTTTTTTCGCTCTGTTCCTTTTCTTTTTTCAAAAATGAAGATATCTATTTTAAAAAAAATGCGTATAGAGCGGGAATCTGGAGAGATTTTTTTATACAGCTTATTGTGACGTGAGACAACACGTGAATTTCGATCGAGCGTCAAAGCAAAGAGAAGTGATGCATGATGCAGTACAGCTCTTTCGACTAATATCTTAAGCATTGTTTTTAAGTACCTTGTAGCCTGCCTGGTGGTTGATAGGCATCATAAAGCCTTGATAACCCGTAAGTCACCAGCATGTTTTAAAGAAGCAAAACGTGTTCTGTAACTTCCAACGCAACTGATATCAGCGGCAAGTCAGTTATCAGCGTTCGAAGTCAGGTCGATCCAGGCAGCAAAGTCCAAGAGCAGTTCTTGCCCAAGAATAAAACCCTGTCGTGAGTTGTGGCCCATTTGCCAAGCGTTGCTAGCTTCAAAGTTTGGAAAATGAGAACTGCTTTTAGACTTATAAAATTTTTCTTGCATCATCCTCCATGTTTATCCGCGCACGAGGTGTAACAGAACCTTCCCGGCATGCATTTCGATCACATTCGGCAAGACAAGCCAAGACAAGACAAGACAAGACAAGACTCCGTAAATCACACTCGTCTTCCGACGCCCGCGCTACGTACGGCTCGCGGCTTCGCATATTACGCTGGCACGCAGATGTTGTTTCGAGTTCTTCCTTCCGTGTTTCCCTACGGATTTTCGAGCAAAAGAGAGACTGCTCGCAGTCTATAAATCACAATAATATTTAACTAATTACAGAGCGTGTTTTTTTCCTTTTTTATTCCAACATAATAATGGCCAACAAGAAGCGATCGATTGATTCAAAACATAGATCTGTGATCCAGGTTGCGTTGATTTTACTTCAAATCGGCATGATTTGTAGTGTTTTAAACTTCTGGGATCAGGGGCCATGCAGATGTAAGGAGAGAGACCTGTACGTTGCACAGAAGGGTTAATCTGTTAATCTGTCAGCCCTACATTTTTAAGCTTATACGTTGCAGGCAGTTAAAATGAAATAGAGATAGTTGCTGTGACGCTTTAAAGTGAAATCAACATTTTAACCTATTTAGGCCCGAAATCGACGTTTTCGAGTTTACGTGCTGGGTGAAATGAACAGCTTGCTGGATTTGAAGTGAAATCAACATCCTTGCCGTCATGCCTTAACGCGAAATCGCGTAAAGTGAACTGGCTGTAATTTGAGTGAAATTAACGTCTTTGCGGTCGCGTGATAACGTGAAATCACAATTTTAACGGTTTTAAAAACCTGAAATCAACATTTTTTAAGGTTACATCTTGATTGTTCTCCTTGGCCTAACACTGCACTAACCCTAACGCGTCCTGACCTTAACTCTAACGTTATCCGAAGCGCTAACCCTAACAATGAAGCGCTAGCGCTAACCCTCGGCAATAACCCTCACCCTTCAACGCTAACCCTAGTTTCAAGCGGTAACACTAAACGTTAACTCTAAGCCTAACCTTGTTCCGTAACCCTAGTTTCAAGCGGTAACCCTATTTCAAGCGGTAACCCTAGTTTCAAGCGGTAGCCCTAAGCGTTAACTCTAAGCCTAACCTTGTTCCGTAACCCTAGTTTCAAGCGGTAACCCTAGTTTTAAGCGGTAACCCTAGTTTCAAGCGGTAGCCCTAAACGTTAACTGTAAGCCTAACCTTGTTCCGTAACCCTAGTTTCAAGCCGTAGCCCTAAGCGTTAATTCTAAGCCTAACCTTGTTCCGTAACCCTTTTTAGGTTACACGTTGCAAAAGATCAATATTTTGCTGGATTTTAAGTGAAATTACCGTCTTTGCGGTCACGTGCTGACGTGACAACAAATACAGGGTTTTTTGCATACGTAATATCTCGAAAACGAAACAAACTTCAGCAAAAAAACATGCAGAACATTGTCTAACGCACCTAAACAAAACTGCATGCGAAATTTGGAGCGTTTTTGATAAATTTCATTTTTGAGTAAAAAACCTAACGCCCTTTTTCCACCGAAGCCTTCAATTACTGATTCATTGCGGATTGTATATGGGCACTGGATTTCAACCGGGGAAGTGCCATGGCACTTGCATGTTAAGAGAGCATCAGGGCTGGCACCAATGTATGGCTTGGTTTGGTGTATATACAAGCCACATTTCTCTAATTTGAAATCAACATGCTTCACAGCTTCATTTGCATAAAAGGATTTTAGTGCATCTTCTTCATGTTCCTGTCCCCATCTGATTGCAGGTAAATGGTCAAGATTCTCATCTTGATCTATAAGTTTTGAAACAAGGGGTGTGGTCCTAGGTTCAGTCTGACTCCTGTTGCTGACAACCGAATTTACTTTGGTGTATACATCATGAAATTTTGAGGCGGTTATACGTCCCTTACGTAATTCAAACCATAGAGGGTTGTCAGCTTGTCCTCTCGTGTTTCGTTCAATGGCAGTTTGTGTTTCCTCTGTCAAAGTAAGAGATTCCATAATCTCACGAACTAGTTCAGCCTCACTCATGCCTTCATGCTTTGTAGCATACATACCTGCCTCACTTACTAGACTTTTGAACTCTCTAGTACTTGTTGAATCATTTCCCACCGACTCCAATGATTTGAATATTACTGCAGATTTTCTTATTGTAGCAAAGGTTTTAAGGAATTGCTCTTTTTCTTCATCGCGCACCAACCTATGTGGTTCCCTGGGAGGATCAAAATTGATCAGATCATTGCTAATAATGTTGTCTTTTTTTGTTTCACAAGTCCTTTTATCTTTCCTAATCCTGAGATCAAGAATTCTAGCAGCAGCAACACTTTTCCTTGTTCCTTTATTCCATCCGCATGGCATAAAGGTACATGCTGGGTCTGTGAACAAGTTAGATACAGCATATTCTAACTTGTAGAGCATTGCAATCACATGGTTGCAACACTCCCAGTCCCGGCAATGCATGAGCACCAAGCTGTGCAAATGTCCATAGTCACTTTGTCAATTGCCACCCACAACTCTCTTTCATCTCTAACACTTTGAGAAGGTGTGACTTTGCAGAACAGGAAACAAAAATTGGTGCTAATTTCATTACTATAAAAGTACCAAATAGTGCCCACAAACCCACTTTGGTAATAGGAATATCCTTTTTGATCTTTGTATTTTCCGACGTATTCAGCATCAAACTCCTTGATCTTTAATATGTAACTAAAAATCTTTCCAAGATCCACTGAAGGCCATTTTGTCACATCATCTACAAGGCAGTCACTTGTCACAGACAGGGGATCCTTTTTAATGTTGTGTCTTTTGAGCTTTTCAGCATACTCCTTTTCAGATCTGTGCTTATCTCCTCTTGTGTGTAAATTATTGGCGCGTTTGATGCAAATGCCGAGTAAGCTAAAGCAACAAGCTTGATCTTTCTGGCCGAGGTAGAGAGCCCTCTTAATGCCAGATAGTCGACTAAAGCACCTCTACCCATCTCTGCAAAATCTTAATACGGTGACGGTGGAGCCATTAAATTCTTCCACAATATTACAGTTTCTAGTCAAGAAAAACAAGAAGGGTTCTTCAGAATGACACAAAAAACGTCAAAACGGTAAGAAAACTGTACTTAATTCGAAAGAATAACATGAAATTTTCGGTAGCTAATCAGGATTTAGGATTAACATGCACTGAAACTTTCGTGTCAAATTTATAAGTCATTTCCAGAAAAATGAAAACCAAAAACTATTTATGTGAAGAAAAACATGCTCTTTTACCTTGAGTAGAGTTCCCGAGACCTTTCTGACGGGCAAAGTAGAGAAAAGGCAACAAAACCACTGCAATGTGTGTCACACGCTAGAAAATTAGAAGGAAATGTATGGGAATACCCAGTGTGCTTTGCTGGAGTTTGCCCCACTTTCAAAATGGCGGATTTTACTGCAAAAAGGTCTATTACTGTACATGTTATAACTTCTACTTTTGAATAAACCAACAAAACATGGTCTAAAAGCCATAGTCACTTGGTATGAAAGTGGTCTCTAGTGCACATGGCAAAGTCAAAATATATGTCATCAAGCACTCACAAAATGCATTTATTTAGCTATCAAGGTCTGAAAATATGAAATTAATCAACTCCACATGAATTATCATTAAACAAAACACAGGCTGAAAGCAACTATTGTGTTGGTTTGAATGTGGTCACTTGTCTTGATACAATTAGGCATAAAGATCCAGTACACATGCTGTCACTCACAAAATGTACCAAATATCAAGATCTCACAATGTGAAACCCTAGTAATCAATAAATTGAATTGTTATAGAGCAAGAAGTTTCAAAAATATTGATTTGCATGCCAATGAGGAATTTGGTCACTTATACCATTCAGTTACTCTACAATCTGTCAGCCACTCGCAAATAGTATATACCAAATATCAAGATCTGTTTCTAAGATCTGTTTTATCTAGAATTATTTAGTAATCTATTTTTAAATGAAAGAAAGAATTTTCTTCCAAATTCCAAAGTCCAAAATCTCTTGTTTTGAGTGTGGTCACTTATGAATGATGACAATATAATGACAATATCACATAATGTACTACAGTACCGATCAAAAGTAAGTTACCACCTCTCGTCTCGTTTCTTGCGAGATGGGTCTCATTTCTCTCGAGACGTTTCTTGTTTCTCTCGAGACATTTCTCATTTCTCGCGAGAATCACTGAAGCATTTAGTATGGCATATGTTACGCGTAAGAAACCGGTTATGTGTAACGATTGTTGCTCTGCAGTTCTTTGCCAAATCGATGGGACTGAGTAACAGAAGATACATGTATGCATTGATGCATTGATCATTTGCTCGATTCATATCAAACAAACATCGAACGTACGAAGTGATAATTTATATTAGGCACTGAATTTCGTCGTCTGAGAACACGATTGTTTTTAACAAGTTGCGAAAAAAAGGAAATAGTTCATAGAAATAGCCAAGTAAGGTTTAAAATCTCCATAAACTACAAGAAGAGTTACATGCGTTTTAATTCATGCGATCACGCGTGGGTTCAAATAGTTGATTTTGCCAACCTTGCCCAGTGCGAATGAACTGCACCCTCCATAATTTTTCAATCCTGATACTGTGGCTATTTTCATTAACTTGGAATGCAGTTGCCTATATTTATTCGCTCTGCAATAACCGCTAACACAAACATTTAATTTTGTGCAGAAGAAAAGTTTTCCAGCTTTCAGCCGTCTATTGCTTAACCCTTTCACCACACTATCCCGGTTTTCCGGGAACTCGTCATGTCCCCGTCCCTACTATCCCGCTTTTCCGGGAATTCAACCGTTTTCACTTGAGACCTGGAAACCACCAAACCAATGATCTCTAGAGGGGGGTAATTGCTATTAGTGAAATCTACAATAACCAACCCCTGAAAGCACATGTTTACCGCCATGTTGTTTCATACAAGATTTTGCCAAGATTTGTCGAAGAAGATCAGCGCGCACTGACGCATCTTTAAATTGCGTGAAGAAATGGCCGACTCTTCTTCCGATGAAAGTGGTTCTGAGAACGAATTGGATGAAATTTTCGGGGAAAGCAGTGATGAAGAAGATTTTGGAGGCTTTGTTTTTGAAATGCCCGATGACATCGAGTGGGAAAAGGACCCGAGTGGTGCGGCCTTTCAATCTTACTATGAGGATAATCCACGTGTTGCATTTAAACGTACGCATTGTGGCCCAACTGTTGATCAATTGCCTGGCAGTGGGAAAGCGATTGACATTTTTAAACTTTTTCTTTCCGATGAATTTTTGAACAAAATAGCGAGGTGGACGAATCGATGGTTCGAAGTGAAAAAAGCGGCCGAACCCACGAAACATAAAACTCCATTCTTGCCAATCACAGACATTACGGAATTGAAAGCCTACTTTGCACTGTTGCTTGCTATGAACAGAGATGTCATCCTTCCAAGGTATGAAAACTATTTTAGGCAGGATGAACGCAAATGGCTTTTCCTCCTTCGTGGATTTAACTGTGTACTTTCCAAGCAACGATTTCAGCAGCTAAATCGCTATATTTTCTTCGCTAATCCTGATGATCTTGATTTAGGCAGTTTAGATAGAGTAGCAAAGGATGACAAACTGATTAAAGTGCGTCCTTTTCTTGAAGAACTGCAGAGAGCTTTCAAGGCGAATTTTAACTGTGGTAAGGAAATTTCAATCGATGAGTGCATGATTCCATACAAGGGCAAACTCTCATTCAAACAAAGAATGATCGCAAAGCCTATCCATTGGGGCATTAAGCTCTATGAATTATGTGACTCTGAAACTGCTTACCTGTCTAGGTTTGAGGTCTATCTAGGTAAAGGCAGGGAGGAACAGGAAGTATCTGACATAGGAAAGTCAGGAGCAGTGGTTGCACGATTAACTCAGGATCTTTGGGGAAAAGGTCATGATTTGTACATAGACAATTGGTACACCAGTGTTGCTTTATGTATGTACTTGCAGGAACGCGGCATGTTTGTCTGTGGAACTGTTCGATCAAATAGAAAAGGATATCCCAAAGAACTGAATGATCTAAAGGCATCCAAAATGGGACCACGGGGAAGCTGTGAAATTAGGAGCTACAATGGTATTGCTGCTTTGGCATGGAAAGACAACAAGGTTGTGCATTTTTTGTCCACTGTCCACTCACCAGATCAAGTGTCTACCATTCAACGGAACCAGAGACTCAGGACAGGGGGGTATCAGTTAGTTGATGTCCCTGCACATGCTATCATAGATGATTATAATGCAAATATGGGAGGAGTGGACAGAAACGACCAGCTTACTTCTATCCTTAAGAATCGCAAACAGATGCGTTGGTACATGCGTTTAGTAATTAAGTTCCTAGAAGTTGTGGCATTCAACTCGTACATAATTGAAGGCTTTTTCCTGGACCACAATCCTCCGGGAAAAGGAAAAGAGATCTTGCTGCTTTCAGGGAGGAACTGATCCTACAACTGGTGGGAAACTGGAGAGCAGAGAAAGGAAAACCTGGAAGGAAAAGGCAGTCGGACCCTTTCAGACTCGAGAATGTTGGTGAACATCTTCCCGTCAAAGGTGCTGGCTGTGACCATACCTGCCAGGTGTGCATGGAGAAGAGACGTCGTTACACTCTCAGTCACCCCAACACCCCAAAGAATCAAGTACCACACAAAATGACAAAGACTACTTTCATGTGTGATCATTGTGAAGTTTATTTGTGCATCAGTAGAGAGAAAAACTGTTTTAAGGCGTGGCACACCCAAGCTGAGTACTGGAAAGACCAATGACTAAAGCACCCACCCCTCCCCCAAAGTGATTTGTAACCTGTCCTCTCCCCCATCCCAGTGCTCCTGAAGCTTTGCTCTGATGTAAGAATATTCTGTTTTTACGCATAAGGCTATGTTTTCAACAAGGTTTTTGATGCTGCCTCATTGAAGTTGATAAAAACTTTGGACTGGTATATTTTAATATTGACTGCTTGTTAGGGCAATAAATGTTGTATGCTTGATAGAACCTTTGACCAAGTCATCTTATTAATTTTTTCACACCATATTGATGAAAATTGAATTAAACATGACTTTAAACTGTAATTATGTACAGTTGTAATTGATAATTTAAGCTTATTTAGTTCTTGTCATACTTCCGCAGCCTCACTTTGATGCTAGATTGGTCGATATGGAAATCCACCTAGAAATCTGAAAAGTACATTTTATTAGCTTCAAATTTATTATGGGGTTGCCTTATACCAAAATGACTCCTTCCCACTGAAAAATGAGCTTAATGAAACACACCTGATTTCCCATTAAATCAGCTGGTTTTCTCATGTATGGGAAACCTTTATACTGGTTTCCTAGTGGTGAAAGGGTTAAAAGCGTCACAAAAATTGTTGGAAAAACAAAATCTCTGGTTCTATATGGTACAAATCGTTCACATCGAACGCCAAAATACTAAATCTTTGAAGACAAGAGTTTTTATTGAGTTTTCCGAGAGGCGCCATTTGCATTTGTTTTAATTTTTTCTGGCAGGGAAAGTTTTGTCTGGCGGCACGTGTCGACGAGTTGCTATTTTAAATAACCTTAATGATTTTTATTCTTCTTCGAAGCGTCAACGCAAACACTAAAACTTTCCCTGGTTCTATTTAACATGAATCATTCATCCTACACTGAAATGCCATGTCTTTGAAGACAGGAATTTCTAATACGGTTAATGTGATGCAACGATTGTACTAAGTCGAAGTTTTTGCAAGGGATCTTTCTGACTAGTGGCACGTGTTGACGAGTTGATTACGCAATTCGCAGCAAATAAACTTTTGTTTTGCAAAGCGTCGCGCCCAAAACATTGCTGGTTCTAGCTATTTGACATAAAGCTTGTGTGCTAAAGTGTATGCAAGTATATGTTACTGAACTGATGAAAATAATTATAAGCCAACAAAAAGCCAAAGGTCTTATCTCTGTTTCAATCCGTAAAGTTATTTTGAGCCACTATTCACACATTGCTTAGCACATGACTAAAATCTTCCCACTGTCAGTGATAAAATCTATCATTCGCGAACGAAAATTTTCGGCTGTATTTGTTTACGTTTTGACGGATAGAAATAATTTGTAGAACATGTAAACAGCAGCTCATGCCGATCAAAGCATTCGAAGTAAAGTTTCATCACATCCGTTCCATCAGCCGTTCGAAACATTTCTACGCCCGTTCGCTCTTCTGAATTTACAGAATACATTTTGCAATTTGGATCGGTCCAACTTTGAATTAATTAGTTCAGCTCATGAAAAGTTCGATGGCTAATTTGAGCTTTAGAGTTTAAATTGTCAAGAGTTAAGAATTTGTCGCTTTAATCATAGTTACTATGGCTTTAATACTTCTTATGATAAGTGCCGGCGCTGGAGAAATTTGACCGTTTCTGGCGCCTTTGCGTGACGTCTTGATACAATTCTTCGCGTGCTAAGATGTCAGTGCAAAGAAGTTCTTTCAGTTTTAACTTCTAGCCGCAAAGAAGTTGTATCTTTTTTAACTTCCTACTGCAAAGAAGTTTTTGTGCCTTGTAGGATTGAAAAGCAAGTGAACGCAAGAAGCTGCAAGAAGTTGCCAGCTTGCAGAGGCAAAAAGAAGTTCTCATAATACACACATCAGGTACACATGCCTCGCTTATGAGAATGAAAAATCGTGCCTACCGCGCAAATCAGTACAATAATACACAAAACAGGTTTAAATATCGACGAAAGCAAAGTATTAGTACTTCCAGTGCACTCGCGAAAAACGAGACTCGTCTCGTTTTTCTCGAGAGAAATGAGACGCGTCTCGCGAGAGACACGGTGGTAACTTACTTTCGAGCGGTACTGTAGTTAGCCATCAAGATGTGATATTGTGAAATCCAACAACAATCAACAATGGCCAAAAGGGATTATTGCTTTGGTTTAAAGGTGTTACTGGTAAGATTAACAGCTGTGAAGAATATATGAAATAATTCATATTTGTACTGCGGTTGTAGATACATTTGAAGAGTGATCATCGCAGTAAATTTTCCAATTTAAGCAATTGGAAAGAAGAAGCCTGAAAAAAATCAGGGCTTCAACGGGATTCGAACCTGTGACCTCCGCGATACCGGTGCACTGCTCTACCAACTGAGCTATGAAGCCACACGTTGGGAGCGAGGTCAATTTATTGAGTTCATATTTTTCCCGTGGAGTGAAGTGATGTGAAGAATATATGAAATAATTCATATTTGTACTGCGGTTGTAGATACATTTGAAGAGTGATCATCGCAGTAAATTTTCCAATTTAAGCAACTGGAAAGAAGAAGCCTGAAAAAAATCAGGGCTTCAACGGGATTCGAACCCGTGACCTCCGCGATACCGGTGCGATGCTCTACCAACTGAGCTATGAAGCCACACGTTGGGAGCGAGGTCAATTTATCGAGTTCATATTAACAGCTGCAAACATTTGACACAAATGCCATTACTCATGAAACACACTAAGTATCAAGGTCTACTTGTAAGATTAACAGCTGCAAACAGTTGACACAACAGCCATTACTCATGAAACACACTAAGTATCAAGGTCTTACATTGCGAAACCCTTCATCAATTAATCCTTCTTCATATATGCAAAATTCACCAAGTATGAATTGAAGTTGTTATCATGAGAATGTTTCATTAGATATGGTGGGAATTCTTTAAAAGGCATGGCAATAGACGATAACTTCACAAACAGGGACTGTACAATATGTGTTAACTAATAAAAACATTGATTAAATATTACCTTCAAGGATTTTTGCATTTTTTGTATGCAGTAAAATTACATGACTGAATGTTTACCTTTTCATCCAAACCACTGATTCCCCAAAGGGTTTCTTAAAAGGTTATTAAAAGCAGCTTCCTTTTGTTTTCCTGAAATCTGTAAAATCCCACTATAAGAGGATCATTGCTTGGATTGATACCTATAACGGATCATTGGGGTCAAGATAGCAACCTTGAAAAAAATCACTACCAGCTTCACATTCACTGCTATCCTGTCCAGAAGAGCTGTCATGGTCTGTGCTTGTTGAAATGTCATCATCTTTATTAACTTCTTCACTGACTTCTTCTGCTCTTTTCCTTTTTAATCTCTTCCTTCTCCTTTTTAAGTATTCCTTGCGTGCACTTTCATTGTGCTTTCCCATTCTCTTAAAATAATGAAAACAGAGATACTAAAAATACTTGTAGGGCTTATTATGCATTACTTTTCATAAATTTTCAAACTACAGGACATCAATCTCCACGATTGAGAGATCAGGACCATTCCTAAACAGTTTTAAGCTATCTCCCTCCTCTTACAACTTGAGCAATAGAGCCCTCCTAGCAGCAATTCAAAGTAAGCGTGTGCACACATATACACACAACTTTGAATGTGATTGGTTTATTTAAAATACAACTTTGAATGTGATTGGCTTAATGAATCTCTGATAACCAACTTCCAATTAAACAAATTGTCCAATAACAAACTGTCCAATAACAACTAGGCTAGTGAATTAGTGGAAAATAACCAGTCGAAATCAGAGAAGTTGCAATTTTTATGAAAGGCCTCATTTGTGACTGATGTGACCAGTGAAACGGATCAGAGACACAAGAGTAAAAGAAGTTTTCAGAAGGAAAACTTCTGGTGCTGAACATTCACCCAAAAAATTCTAGCAGAAATGTCGGTTGACAGTCAAATAGATCGGACAGTTTGGGTACTTACCATTAAGCAAAAAACCCCAGAAATTTCAGTTAAAAGTCAAATGGAACAGCAATTTTCTGGACAATCCATTCGGACATTATAGACTACCTCCAGAGGTACCGGTAGTCCTCTTTTTCTGTTCAGAACGGAACGGCGGAAATTTCCTTACCATTTGCTAACCATTTTCTGGACAATCCGTTCGGACATTGTAGACTACCTCCAGAGGTACCGGTAGTCCTCTTTTTCTGTTCAGAACGGAACGGCGGAAGTTCCTTACCATTTGCTAACCTTTCCAGTCTCCAGTCTCTTATCAGCCGAAAAACAATTAAGGTTAATTGAATTGCAAATGCTAAGTGCCATTTCGTTAGGTAGTTTTGCTGATTGTGGAAAAAACCCTTACTATTATTCAATGGTCGTTCCAATCGGTTTATATCTGACAAATGGTAAGCACCCTTTATACCTGTACAATCAACTAGATTAATAAGCAATTATGCAGGAGGTACAGAGTGAACTAGTGTTTTAACCATTTGATAATGGCAAGCACCCCATGTGTACAAACTTGTATAATTTGGTGGTAACTGTCCGACCTTGTAGCTCAGTCAGCAGAGTAACAGTAGATCTAATCCGGAGGTCGTGGGTTCGATTTCCACCAAGGTCAAAAGAATTTTATCTTTACCTCGTGTGGTTCCCCTATTCCCTTTACTAGGGCTAACGCCCAGTGGGTCTTTCATGGGCTTCACATAGCACTTTAATTTACAATTCAGAGTTAATTTTCTATTCCACCATTTGAAGAAAAAGTAGTTTGAATAGGTAATACATTTCCTTTGCAATGCCCCAGGGTTTGGATGGATAGCACTACTTGGGCTTTATTTCATTGTAGGTACTAGCTTTCTAGCCAGACCAAGCGCCACACATTGGATGCACTGTATACTGTATTTCATATATATACACTGATGATGAGACCATGCCAATCGTTGGCTAGGCAAGCTTAATTCACGAGTCAAACAATAGTCCATGTGCCATTAGGAATATCAAGTAGCAAATACAGAATACAGGGCCATTTAAGAATTCTCTTATCTTAAGTGCTCTGCTCGATGGCTAGTCAGTCGTGCTTTAGTGTTTGTAGAACCAGAAAGGTGGATAATTTAGTGGCTCGACGGCTCGTCAGTCACGTTGAATTTTCAAAGAATGAGAAAGGTATACACATAATTATAATTTAGTTGCTCGGTGGCTCTTCGCCAGTCGGCGGATTGCTGATGAGCCACCGAGCTACTCGAATGATACTTCTCGAAAGTGGCCCTGCATTCTGTAGTTTAGCGTCCATAAATAAATGTGACTTAAGCTTACCTTATAACTATCACAGAGAAGCGTAATTTCAGCGTTCTTTGGGCATGACTTGATTCCCAGGACTTGATTTCCCACCGAAGATCAAGCGTGGTAAAGAAGGCTGGAGTTTCGGGTTAATAATTGACATTGGAACTTTTGCATTGGCTGCTGTTAGAGACGTGAAGCACTAGATTGAGGCACATTTCAACAGCAGTTCAAATAACTTGGCGCGCTTTTTCGGGGAGCGTTGATACCCGCTTTTGCGCTTCGAGGTTGTTAGCTGCGGTCTTGATTTCTCCAAGTTCTGAAATAGTTTTTTTCTTCTTTCAATATCGGCGACGTTTTGGTCGGGCGGTAACCAATCACAGCATGGTACATATCATTAAAAATTTGAATGGACCAATCAGATTGCCGTATTGATGAATTTGCATAAAAAAAGGCGCGAGGTTCCAAAAAACACGCAAAGAGTCTCGTTCCACGTGCGGAGTCCACGCAAGCTATTGTTTGTAGTGAGTGAATAATGAGATTCAGGTGGGGTCCACGTAAAGAGAGTGTATTAGACAGGGGAGGGCAAGCATGGACAAGTCATGACAAGTTTAATCGTGCACGAATTTTAATGAAAGTTAAAAAATCAGTATATTTACATGACAGTCTTCTTTAGAATTCGCTAACAAAATTAAACCAGACAACATGGAACGTTTGAATAGAAAAAAGAATTAGCATATTTACATGACATAGGTTTGAATCCATAACCAAAATGCATGACACTCAGTCATGGGACAATGATGAATGTTATCATTTAAGTGAAAACCACAACTTGGCAACGGTTCTACAATGGTTTGCTTTAACTGGTCGTATTTGGGGCAACCCCAAGTTTCTAAATTAAGGTTCGGAATGTCCAGTTTATCTAGTAAGTCTTTTTCCACGTGACCTCCCTTGTAGGCTACCACAGTTCTTCCTTTCATCTTGAATTGGTTGTACAATCTCAGTAATATATTATCTACTTGATGTGATGCATAAGCTCTCTCTTGGTAACGGGGTTGATAAGTGAGTCCATGTATTTTATGTTTTGCAAAGTTCACTGTCTTCTTATCCTTGTGAGACAAGTCGCTGAGTTTTGCTGATTGGAAGAACGCATAGCGGCCAAAGCGATCATTCCAGGAATAATCACCCATTTCACGTACTTGAAATTTCTTTTCCACAAAGAATCCTTCCAAGTCTATGACGAGACATAAGTTGTCCTTAACAGAAGCCATAGCCTTAATTTGTTTAGATATAGTTCATGACTTAATGTTCTTTCTGGCTTTGTTCGCTGGCTCCTTTGTTGATTTGGGCAATGAGACGTAATAAGAACCACTCCTTGCGTAACTCTTTCTCTTTGCTCCTTAGAAATCGTTTACCTTGTAGTTCACAAGGGACTGCAATGATGTTAAAGCTATCTGTCATAATGAATTCCTGCTTTTGGCATTCTTCCCACAAGGCTTGGTCAAAAGGGATCGGTTCTGCTTCATGTTCCCAAATCACATGATCTTTGATCATTCTATCATTGGAGAAGTGATTTCTAGCTCCTGAGTCACCAGGTGTTGGTTTGCGTTCTAACCAATTCTTGACACATCCACGGGGTTCCACATCAGCCCACTGAAAGAACTTACACTCTCGCTTGGGGCATTTGAGGTAGAGACGACCAGGGTTTTTCTCCGAATTTGACATAGACAACACTTTAGATTTTTGACAATAACACCTCATTCCAATGTTGCTTGGATCTTTGTAATAATGGTGTAATTGTCTTTTAACGGATTGCAAGTAATACTCGGCTCTATCTAACCCATAGGTCACAAAACTATTGTTGAATAACTTGGTTTCGGAACATCTCAGAAATTCCCACTCTCCTAACGAGGTAGTGATTTCGCCTTTTCTCATAGGTGACAGATAATGGATAGGACAATAGTGGATTATCTCAGTGTCTTGTCTGGTCATTGCAGGTGGTTGTGGTTGTGGCGGTAGTGACGAATTAATCATTGAAGTACAATCAAAGCCCACTAAAGGATCAGCTTTCTCTGGAAGGTACTCTAAATTGAGATTCTGCAAGAATGCTTCTGGGTCAAAGATCTCGCCATCTTCAAGCTGCTCCTCTTTGATCAGATTATCTATGAAAATTAAAATAAGTTCAGTACGTTTAACTGTCTTATAGTGTCCAAAATATGATCTCTGATTCGTTGGCATCTGGGGGTTGCCTCTTGCTTTCTCTTTTTGTGAAGTCTTTTCAAATTCTCTCTATCGCATAATCTTTTCAGATTAAAGGATGACCAACGGTTAGCAGAATCTATGTCATCCTGCAACTGAATGGTGTGACTTTTCAAACTCTTGGTTCCTTTACAGGTGATGTGCTTAACTGCCACAAACCGTGAAAACTGAACGTGACGTTTCCTTTCTTTGTCGCTTCTCCCTTTACTCAACCACTCATTCATTGACATTTGTCGTTTACCTTCTAGAGGTTCCTTTTTGATCTTCTTATTCTTTGTTTTGATACCTGTGTCCTCTTTCTTGGTCTTACGTTTCTTGCCTTTTGGTTCTTGTTTGGGGAACATATGCCTGTTGGGAGATTCTTCTAGGTTACTTTCTAGATGTTCCATCTCTTTTACCTCTTGCTGTTCTCTACCTCCGCTTCTCTGATTCCTCAACTTAAGTCGTTAGACAAAATGATGTTTGTGTATGCTAAGAATAAATAGATCCATGAATTATATGTGATCTATCAGCCAATCAGCGCTATGTTTTCGTAGCATGACATAATATTAGACCAATCACAGCATTCAGTGATCAAGTAAGGAAAGCTACCTTTTATTTAGGTTGTCAATGGTTGTATGAACATGTCTGAACATGTATCAACATGCATGAACAGGTTCAAGAAGACGCTGTGAAACCAGTTTGACGGCGTTCTGTGTTTCTCCGCCTATATTATTCTGACCAATCCTAGGATTTCGTGACTAAATAAAGAAAAGTTTGACCTCAATGCATATATGAACACCTATGAACATGCACCAACATGTCTGAACATGCTGACCAGAACGCCGTCAAACTGGTTTGATGGCGTCCTGTGTTTCTCCGCCTATATTATTCTGACCAATACCAGGATTTTGCGATCAAAAAGGTCAAGGTCACCTGTCACGAACCAGATGACGTCACATCCATATTGAATAAAAGGGAAATCGGTTCTTTGCCATCAGCAGTCAGAGTGTTTGAATCATCTTGGAAACATCATGAAGTTTTGCACGAACAAGAACAACAATAGTGATATCAAGCAGATCATCGACAGTCAAGTCAAGGTCTGTTGGGAAGAATGGTTAGAAAATACCAACACATTGATTGACACCCTGTTCATATTCGACTTTTTATTTTATAATCCGAACGGAGAAAGTATGTCGGAGTCAGATTTGGAAGACAAAAGACCTGAGTGGAAAGATTGCATCCTACCACGAATGAAAAGTAGTGACTTTGTGTTTCTCTTTACTTCTGAGTGGTACGAGGTAATGTACGATAAACGTACGAAAGCCTTTGATTTTGTCCTGTGCGACAGACCCCCTGAGTTGTCTGAAGATACCAACATGTTTGCAGCCACCACGGGTTTGGCGTATCCAATGCGCTTTGCGCTTGTTTCTCTAATAAGACCCATTCGAACAATGCAGCAAATCACAGCAGACTTGGAACAAACAGTGAGAATTCCGTTTGAAATGACAGTTAGAGCGACGCACCAAGGAGTTTGTCATGAACTGTACAAACTAGTTTGTAAGATGGCCAAAGAAGTCGACTTGTGGCAAGAAAGGTTTGACCTGTTACTGGACACAACTTTGTGTGAAATATGTATCGAGGACAAAGATGAGTTGTATCAGTCAGACGATTACCAAGCAGCCAGAGACTGGAATCCAGGTAAAGAATGTAATATGGGAGGCTGTAAATATTCCAGTACGGCTTGGGACACTTGCGATCTCTATAAAAAACAAGATGACGCATTTGATACTGTAAATTGAGATGTATAAAGGATTGAAAGTGCATCAATAAAGTTCATTTTACTACAAACACAATGTCGAGTCACTTGCACTGGTGTTGGTTGTGTCGAGTGTGTGAAAGAGCGTATCTCAAATATGCACAAGGGGTAGTTATTCCTCTTGAATCCAGTGCTGACCCTCTCAAAGAATTCGAAGCCACGGACGTAAAGCAAAACATCTTTCGTTTTCTAATCTTTATTATGTGGCTAAAACATCAACCCCAAGCATACGAGTGGTTCCTGACCATCCGAGAACACCACCCAGATCTCGTCAAGGTTTGTAGTTTGAAATTGGCGACGCTATGAAGAAATCAAAAGCCACCAAGTTACTAACATCTTATCATGACCCTCGTAAACCTGGTAGTTTGGGTGGGGTAACCAGGCTTGCTCAATCTCTAAAACTCCCTGCCCGAAAAGTACGAGAGGTTTTGGAAAAGGATTTGGGCTACACGCTTCACAAACCGCGAAGAAGACGTTTCCCTACCTTACCTGTGTTGGTGTTTAACATAGATCAACAGTGGGTCGCTGATCTGGTGGAAGTACAAAACATATCAAAAAAGCCGCAGAAAGGATCATTGAAAGTAAGGGATAATGTGAGGCTCAATAAGAAATTTCGACAGTTTAAGAAAGGGTAAGGAACTTCCGCCGTTCCGTTCTGAACAGAAAAAGAGGACTACCGGTACCTCTGGAGGTAGTCTACAATGTCCGAACGGATTGTCCAGAAAATGGTTAGCAAATGGTAAGGAAATTTCCGCCGTTCCGTTCTGAACAGAAAAAGAGGACTACCGGTACCTCTGGAGGTAGTCTATAATGTCCGAATGGATTGTCCAGAAAATTGCTGTTCCATTTGACTTTTAACTGAAATTTCTGGGGTTTTTTGCTTAATGGTAAGTACCCAAACTGTCCGATCTATTTGACTGTCAACCGACATTTCTGCTAGAATTTTTTGGGTGAATGTTCAGCACCAGAAGTTTCCTTCTGAAAACTTCTTTTACTCTTGTGTCTCTGATCCGTTTCACTGGTCACATCAGTCACAAATGAGGCCTTTCATAAAAATTGCAACTTCTCTGATTTCGACTGGTTATTTTCCACTAATTCACTAGCCTAGTTGTTATTGGACAGTTTGTTATTGGACAATTTGTTTAATTGGAAGTTGGTTATCAGAGATTCATTAAGCCAATCACATTCAAAGTTGTATTTTAAATAAACCAATCACATTCAAAGTTGTGTGTATATGTGTGCACACGCTTACTTTGAATTGCTGCTAGGAGGGCTCTATTGCTCAAGTTGTAAGAGGAGGGAGATAGCTTAAAACTGTTTAGGAATGGTCCTGATCTCTCAATCGTGGAGATTGATGTCCTGTAGTTTGAAAATTTATGAAAAGTAATGCATAATAAGCCCTACAAGTATTTTTAGTATCTCTGTTTTCATTATTTTAAGAGAATGGGAAAGCACAATGAAAGTGCACGCAAGGAATACTTAAAAAGGAGAAGGAAGAGATTAAAAAGGAAAAGAGCAGAAGAAGTCAGTGAAGAAGTTAATAAAGATGATGACATTTCAACAAGCACAGACCATGACAGCTCTTCTGGACAGGATAGCAGTGAATGTGAAGCTGGTAGTGATTTTTTTCAAGGTTGCTATCTTGACCCCAATGATCCGTTATAGGTATCAATCCAAGCAATGATCCTCTTATAGTGGGATTTTACAGATTTCAGGAAAACAAAAGGAAGCTGCTTTTAATAACCTTTTAAGAAACCCTTTGGGGAATCAGTGGTTTGGATGAAAAGGTAAACATTCAGTCATGTAATTTTACTGCATACAAAAAATGCAAAAATCCTTGAAGGTAATATTTAATCAATGTTTTTATTAGTTAACACATATTGTACAGTCCCTGTTTGTGAAGTTATCGTCTATTGCCATGCCTTTTAAAGAATTCCCACCATATCTAATGAAACATTCTCATGATAACAACTTCAATTCATACTTGGTGAATTTTGCATATATGAAGAAGGATTAATTGATGAAGGGTTTCGCAATGTAAGACCTTGATACTTAGTGTGTTTCATGAGTAATGGCTGTTGTGTCAACTGTTTGCAGCTGTTAATCTTACAAGTAGACCTTGATACTTAGTGTGTTTCATGAGTAATGGCATTTGTGTCAAATGTTTGCAGCTGTTAATATGAACTCGATAAATTGACCTCGCTCCCAACGTGTGGCTTCATAGCTCAGTTGGTAGAGCATCGCACCGGTATCGCGGAGGTCACGGGTTCGAATCCCGTTGAAGCCCTGATTTTTTTCAGGCTTCTTCTTTCCAGTTGCTTAAATTGGAAAATTTACTGCGATGATCACTCTTCAAATGTATCTACAACCGCAGTACAAATATGAATTATTTCATATATTCTTCACATCACTTCACTCCACGGGAAAAATATGAACTCAATAAATTGACCTCGCTCCCAACGTGTGGCTTCATAGCTCAGTTGGTAGAGCAGTGCACCGGTATCGCGGAGGTCACAGGTTCGAATCCCGTTGAAGCCCTGATTTTTTTCAGGCTTCTTCTTTCCAATTGCTTAAATTGGAAAATTTACTGCGATGATCACTCTTCAAATGTATCTACAACCGCAGTACAAATATGAATTATTTCATATATTCTTCACAGCTGTTAATCTTACCAGTAACACCTTTAAACCAAAGCAATAATCCCTTTTGGCCATTGTTGATTGTTGTTGGATTTCACAATATCACATCTTGATGGCTAACTACAGTACCGCTCGAAAGTAAGTTACCACCGTGTCTCTCGCGAGACGCGTCTCATTTCTCTCGAGAAAAACGAGACGAGTCTCGTTTTTCGCGAGTGCACTGGAAGTACTAATACTTTGCTTTCGTCGATATTTAAACCTGTTTTGTGTATTATTGTACTGATTTGCGCGGTAGGCACGATTTTTCATTCTCATAAGCGAGGCATGTGTACCTGATGTGTGTATTATGAGAACTTCTTTTTGCCTCTGCAAGCTGGCAACTTCTTGCAGCTTCTTGCGTTCACTTGCTTTTCAATCCTACAAGGCACAAAAACTTCTTTGCAGTAGGAAGTTAAAAAAGATACAACTTCTTTGCGGCTAGAAGTTAAAACTGAAAGAACTTCTTTGCACTGACATCTTAGCACGCGAAGAATTGTATCAAGACGTCACGCAAAGGCGCCAGAAACGGTCAAATTTCTCCAGCGCCGGCACTTATCATAAGAAGTATTAAAGCCATAGTAACTATGATTAAAGCGACAAATTCTTAACTCTTGACAATTTAAACTCTAAAGCTCAAATTAGCCATCGAACTTTTCATGAGCTGAACTAATTAATTCAAAGTTGGACCGATCCAAATTGCAAAATGTATTCTGTAAATTCAGAAGAGCGAACGGGCGTAGAAATGTTTCGAACGGCTGATGGAACGGATGTGATGAAACTTTACTTCGAATGCTTTGATCGGCATGAGCTGCTGTTTACATGTTCTACAAATTATTTCTATCCGTCAAAACGTAAACAAATACAGCCGAAAATTTTCGTTCGCGAATGATAGATTTTATCACTGACAGTGGGAAGATTTTAGTCATGTGCTAAGCAATGTGTGAATAGTGGCTCAAAATAACTTTACGGATTGAAACAGAGATAAGACCTTTGGCTTTTTGTTGGCTTATAATTATTTTCATCAGTTCAGTAACATATACTTGCATACACTTTAGCACACAAGCTTTATGTCAAATAGCTAGAACCAGCAATGTTTTGGGCGCGACGCTTTGCAAAACAAAAGTTTATTTGCTGCGAATTGCGTAATCAACTCGTCAACACGTGCCACTAGTCAGAAAGATCCCTTGCAAAAACTTCGACTTAGTACAATCGTTGCATCACATTAACCGTATTAGAAATTCCTGTCTTCAAAGACATGGCATTTCAGTGTAGGATGAATGATTCATGTTAAATAGAACCAGGGAAAGTTTTAGTGTTTGCGTTGACGCTTCGAAGAAGAATAAAAATCATTAAGGTTATTTAAAATAGCAACTCGTCGACACGTGCCGCCAGACAAAACTTTCCCTGCCAGAAAAAATTAAAACAAATGCAAATGGCGCCTCTCGGAAAACTCAATAAAAACTCTTGTCTTCAAAGATTTAGTATTTTGGCGTTCGAGTGAACGATTTGTACCATATAGAACCAGAGATTTTGTTTTTCCAACAATTTTTGTGACGCTTTTAACCCTTTCACCACTAGGAAACCAGTATAAAGGTTTCCCATACATGAGAAAACCAGCTGATTTAATGGGAAATCAGGTGTGTTTCATTAAGCTCATTTTTCAGTGGGAAGGAGTCATTTTGGTATAAGGCAACCCCATAATAAATTTGAAGCTAATAAAATGTACTTTTCAGATTTCTAGGTGGATTTCCATATCGACCAATCTAGCATCAAAGTGAGGCTGCGGAAGTATGACAAGAACTAAATAAGCTTAAATTATCAATTACAACTGTACATAATTACAGTTTAAAGTCATGTTTAATTCAATTTTCATCAATATGGTGTGAAAAAATTAATAAGATGACTTGGTCAAAGGTTCTATCAAGCATACAACATTTATTGCCCTAACAAGCAGTCAATATTAAAATATACCAGTCCAAAGTTTTTATCAACTTCAATGAGGCAGCATCAAAAACCTTGTTGAAAACATAGCCTTATGCGTAAAAACAGAATATTCTTACATCAGAGCAAAGCTTCAGGAGCACTGGGATGGGGGAGAGGACAGGTTACAAATCACTTTGGGGGAGGGGTGGGTGCTTTAGTCATTGGTCTTTCCAGTACTCAGCTTGGGTGTGCCACGCCTTAAAACAGTTTTTCTCTCTACTGATGCACAAATAAACTCACAATGATCACACATGAAAGTAGTCTTTGTCATTTTGTGTGGTACTTGATTCTTTGGGGTGTTGGGGTGACTGAGAGTGTAACGACGTCTCTTCTCCATGCACACCTGGCAGGTATGGTCACAGCCAGCACCTTTGACGGGAAGATGTTCACCAACATTCTCGAGTCTGAAAGGGTCCGACTGCCTTTTCCTTCCAGGTTTTCCTTTCTCTGCTCTCCAGTTTCCCACCAGTTGTAGGATCAGTTCCTCCCTGAAAGCAGCAAGATCTCTTTTCCTTTTCCCGGAGGATTGTGGTCCAGGAAAAAGCCTTCAATTATGTACGAGTTGAATGCCACAACTTCTAGGAACTTAATTACTAAACGCATGTACCAACGCATCTGTTTGCGATTCTTAAGGATAGAAGTAAGCTGGTCGTTTCTGTCCACTCCTCCCATATTTGCATTATAATCATCTATGATAGCATGTGCAGGGACATCAACTAACTGATACCCCCCTGTCCTGAGTCTCTGGTTCCGTTGAATGGTAGACACTTGATCTGGTGAGTGGACAGTGGACAAAAAATGCACAACCTTGTTGTCTTTCCATGCCAAAGCAGCAATACCATTGTAGCTCCTAATTTCACAGCTTCCCCGTGGTCCCATTTTGGATGCCTTTAGATCATTCAGTTCTTTGGGATATCCTTTTCTATTTGATCGAACAGTTCCACAGACAAACATGCCGCGTTCCTGCAAGTACATACATAAAGCAACACTGGTGTACCAATTGTCTATGTACAAATCATGACCTTTTCCCCAAAGATCCTGAGTTAATCGTGCAACCACTGCTCCTGACTTTCCTATGTCAGATACTTCCTGTTCCTCCCTGCCTTTACCTAGATAGACCTCAAACCTAGACAGGTAAGCAGTTTCAGAGTCACATAATTCATAGAGCTTAATGCCCCAATGGATAGGCTTTGCGATCATTCTTTGTTTGAATGAGAGTTTGCCCTTGTATGGAATCATGCACTCATCGATTGAAATTTCCTTACCACAGTTAAAATTCGCCTTGAAAGCTCTCTGCAGTTCTTCAAGAAAAGGACGCACTTTAATCAGTTTGTCATCCTTTGCTACTCTATCTAAACTGCCTAAATCAAGATCATCAGGATTAGCGAAGAAAATATAGCGATTTAGCTGCTGAAATCGTTGCTTGGAAAGTACACAGTTAAATCCACGAAGGAGGAAAAGCCATTTGCGTTCATCCTGCCTAAAATAGTTTTCATACCTTGGAAGGATGACATCTCTGTTCATAGCAAGCAACAGTGCAAAGTAGGCTTTCAATTCCGTAATGTCTGTGATTGGCAAGAATGGAGTTTTATGTTTCGTGGGTTCGGCCGCTTTTTTCACTTCGAACCATTGATTCGTCCACCTCGCTATTTTGTTCAAAAATTCATCGGAAAGAAAAAGTTTAAAAATGTCAATCGCTTTCCCACTGCCAGGCAATTGATCAACAGTTGGGCCACAATGCGTACGTTTAAATGCAACACGTGGATTATCCTCATAGTAAGATTGAAAGGCCGCACCACTCGGGTCCTTTTCCCACTCGATGTCATCGGGCATTTCAAAAACAAAGCCTCCAAAATCTTCTTCATCACTGCTTTCCCCGAAAATTTCATCCAATTCGTTCTCAGAACCACTTTCATCGGAAGAAGAGTCGGCCATTTCTTCACGCAATTTAAAGATGCGTCAGTGCGCGCTGATCTTCTTCGACAAATCTTGGCAAAATCTTGTATGAAACAACATGGCGGTAAACATGTGCTTTCAGGGGTTGGTTATTGTAGATTTCACTAATAGCAATTACCCCCCTCTAGAGATCATTGGTTTGGTGGTTTCCAGGTCTCAAGTGAAAACGGTTGAATTCCCGGAAAAGCGGGATAGTAGGGACGGGGACATGACGAGTTCCCGGAAAACCGGGATAGTGTGGTGAAAGGGTTAAGCAATAGACGGCTGAAAGCTGGAAAACTTTTCTTCTGCACAAAATTAAATGTTTGTGTTAGCGGTTATTGCAGAGCGAATAAATATAGGCAACTGCATTCCAAGTTAATGAAAATAGCCACAGTATCAGGATTGAAAAATTATGGAGGGTGCAGTTCATTCGCACTGGGCAAGGTTGGCAAAATCAACTATTTGAACCCACGCGTGATCGCATGAATTAAAACGCATGTAACTCTTCTTGTAGTTTATGGAGATTTTAAACCTTACTTGGCTATTTCTATGAACTATTTCCTTTTTTTCGCAACTTGTTAAAAACAATCGTGTTCTCAGACGACGAAATTCAGTGCCTAATATAAATTATCACTTCGTACGTTCGATGTTTGTTTGATATGAATCGAGCAAATGATCAATGCATCAATGCATACATGTATCTTCTGTTACTCAGTCCCATCGATTTGGCAAAGAACTGCAGAGCAACAATCGTTACACATAACCGGTTTCTTACGCGTAACATATGCCATACTAAATGCTTCAGTGATTCTCGCGAGAAATGAGAAATGTCTCGAGAGAAACAAGAAACGTCTCGAGAGAAATGAGACCCATCTCGCAAGAAACGAGACGAGAGGTGGTAACTTACTTTTGATCGGTACTGTAGTACATTATGTGATATTGTCATTATATTGTCATCATTCATAAGTGACCACACTCAAAACAAGAGATTTTGGACTTTGGAATTTGGAAGAAAATTCTTTCTTTCATTTAAAAATAGATTACTAAATAATTCTAGATAAAACAGATCTTAGAAACAGATCTTGATATTTGGTATATACTATTTGCGAGTGGCTGACAGATTGTAGAGTAACTGAATGGTATAAGTGACCAAATTCCTCATTGGCATGCAAATCAATATTTTTGAAACTTCTTGCTCTATAACAATTCAATTTATTGATTACTAGGGTTTCACATTGTGAGATCTTGATATTTGGTACATTTTGTGAGTGACAGCATGTGTACTGGATCTTTATGCCTAATTGTATCAAGACAAGTGACCACATTCAAACCAACACAATAGTTGCTTTCAGCCTGTGTTTTGTTTAATGATAATTCATGTGGAGTTGATTAATTTCATATTTTCAGACCTTGATAGCTAAATAAATGCATTTTGTGAGTGCTTGATGACATATATTTTGACTTTGCCATGTGCACTAGAGACCACTTTCATACCAAGTGACTATGGCTTTTAGACCATGTTTTGTTGGTTTATTCAAAAGTAGAAGTTATAACATGTACAGTAATAGACCTTTTCGCGGTAAAATCCGCCATTTTGAAAGTGGGGCAAACTCCAGCAAAGCACGCTGGGTATTCCCATACATTTCCTTCTAATTTTCTAGCGTGTGACACATACTGCAGTAGTTTTGTCGCCTTTTCTCTACTTTGCCTGGGAGAAAGGTCTCGGGAACTCAACTCAAGGTAAAAGAGCATGTTTTTCTTCACATAAATAGAGTTTTTGGTTTTCATTTTTCTGGAAATGACTTATAAACTTGACGCGAAAGTTTCAGTGCATGTCAATCCTAAATCCGGATTAGCTACCGAATATTCTTTATATTATCCTTTCGAATTAAGTACAGTTTTCTTACCGTTTTGACGTTTTTTGTGTCACTCTGAAGAACCCTTCTTGTTTTCCTTGACTAGAAACTGTAATATTGTGGAAGAATTTAATGGCTCCACCGTCAGCGTATGAAGATTTTGCAGAGATGGGTATAGGTGCTTTAGTCGACTATCTGGCATTAAGAGGGCTCTCTACCTCGGCTAGAAAGATCGAGCTTGTTGCTTTAGCTTACTCGGCATTTGTATCAAACGCGCCAATAATTTACACACAAGAGGAGATAAGCACAAATCTGAAAAGGAGTACGCTGAAAAGATCAAAAGACACAACATTAAAAAGGATCCCCTGTCTGTGACAAGTGACTGCCTTGTAGATGATGTGACAAAATGGCCTTCCGTGGATCTTGGAAAGATTTTTAGTTACATATTAAAGATCAAGGAGTTTAATGCTGAATACGTCGGAAAATAAAAAGATCAAAAAGGATATTCCTATTACCAAAGTGGGTTTGTGGGCACTATTTGGCACTTTTATAGTAAAGAAATTAGCACCAATCTTTGTTTCCTGTTCTGCAAAGTCACACCTTCTCAAAGTGTTAGAGATGAAAGAGAGTTGTGGGTGGCAATTGACAAAGTGACTATGGACATTTGCACAGCTTGGTGCTCATGCATTGCCGGGACTGGGAGTGTTGCAACCATGTGATTGCAATGCTCTACAAGTTAGAATATGCTGTATCTAACTTGTTCACAGACCCAGCATGTACCTTTATGCCATGCGGATGGAATAAAGGAACAAGGAAAAGTGTTGCTGCTGCTAGAATTCTTGATCTCAGGATTAGGAAAGATAAAAGGACTTGTGAAACAAAAAAAGACAACATTATTAGCAATGATCTGATCAATTTGATCCTCCCAGGGAACCACATAGGTTGGTGCGCGATGAAGAAAAAGAGCAATTCCTTAAAACCTTTGCTACAATAAGAAAATCTGCAGTAATATTCAAATCATTGGAGTCGGTGGGAAATGATTCAACAAGTACTAGAGAGTTCAAAAGTCTAGTAAGTGAGGCAGGTATGTATGCTACAAAGCATGAAGGCATGAGTGAGGCTGAACTAGTTCGTGAGATTATGGAATCTCTTACTTTGACAGAGGAAACACAAACTGCCATTGAACGAAACACGAGAGGACAAGCTGACAACCCTCTATGGTTTGAATTACGTAAGGGACGTATAACCGCCTCAAAATTTCATGATGTATACACCAAAGTAAATTCGGTTGTCAGCAACAGGAGTCAGACTGAACCTAGGACCACACCCCTTGTTTCAAAACTTATAGATCAAGATGAGAATCTTGACCATTTACCTGCAATCAGATGGGGACAGGAACATGAAGAAGATGCACTAAAATCCTTTTATGCAAATGAAGCTGTGAAGCATGTTGATTTCAAATTAGAGAAATGTGGCTTGTATATACACCAAACCAAGCCATACATTGGTGCCAGCCCTGATGCTCTCTTAACATGCAAGTGCCATGGCACTTCCCGGTTGAAATCCAGTGCCCATATACAATCCGCAATGAATCAGTAATTGAAGGCTTCGGTGGAAAAAGGGCGTTAGGTTTTTTACTCAAAAATGAACTTTATAAAAAATGCTCCAAATTTCGCATGCAGTTTTGTTTAGGTGCGTTAGACAATGTTCTGCATGTTTTTTTGCTGAAGTTTGTTTCGTTTTCCAGATATTACGTATGCAAAAAACCATGTATTTGTCGTCACTTCAGCATGTGACCGCAAAGACGGTAATTTCACTTAAAATCAAGCAAAATATTGATCTTTTGGAACGTGTAACCTCAAAAAATGTTGATGTCACGTTAAAACCGTTAAAACTTTTATTTCACGTTAACGTGGGACCGCAAAGACGTTGATTTCACTCAAATTACAGCCAAATGTTAATTTCACGCAATGCGCAAGCTAGACAGTGTTGATACAGTATCAGGTCATTTACAGGGACTTATAATTTTGATTTCACATTATCACGCCACCCCAAGGACTTAAACCCTTAGGGTTTTACTTAGGGTTAGGGTTATCGCTCGAAACTAGGGTTAGCGTTGAAGGGTTAGGGTTACGGAACAAGGTTAGGCTTAGAGTTAACGTTTAGTGTTGCCGCTTGAAACTAGGGTTAGCGTTGAAGAGTGAGGGTTATTGCCTAGGGTTAGCGCTAGTGCTTTGTTGTTAGGATTAGCGCTTCGGATAAGGTTAGAGTTAAGGTCAGGACGCGTTAGGGTTAGTGCAGTGTTAGGCCAAGGAAAACAATCAAGATGTAACCTTAAAAAATGTTGATTTCAGGTTTTTAAAACTGTTAAAATTGTGATTTCACGTTATCACGCGACCGCAAAGACGTTTATTTCACTCAAATTACAGCCAAATGTTCACTTTACGCGATTTCACATTAAGGTATGACGGCAAGGATGTTGATTTCACTTCAAATTGAGCAAGCTGTTCATTTCACCCAGCACGTAAACTCGAAAATGGCGATTTCGGGCTTAAATAGGTTAAAATGTTGATGTCACTTTAAAGCGTCACAGCAAGGATCTCTATTTCATTTTAACTGCCTGCAACGTATAAGCTTAAAAATGTAGGGCTGACAGATTAACAGATTAACCCTTCTGTGCAACGTACAGGTCTCTCTCCTTACATCTGCATGGCCCCTGATCCCAGAAGTTTAAAACACTACAAATCATGCCGATTTGAAGTAAAATCAACGCAACCCGGATCACAGATCTATGTTTGAATCAATCGATCGCTTCTTGTTGGCCATTATTATGTTGGAATAAAAAAGGAAAGAAACACACTCTGTAATTAGTTAAATATTATTGTGATTTAAGGAGTCTTGTCTTGTCTTGTCTTGGCTTGCCGAACGGGATCGAAATGCATGCCGGGAAGGTTCTGTTACACCTCGTGCACGGGTAAACATGGAGGATGATGGAAGAAAAATTTTATAAGTCTAAAAGCAGTTCTCATTTTCCAAACTTTGAAGCTAGCAACGCTTGGCAAATGGGCCACAACTCACGACAGGATTTTATTCTTGGGCAAGAACTGCTCTTGGACTTTGCTGCCTGGATCGACCTGACTTCGAACGCTGATAACTGACTTGCCGCTGATATCAGTTGCGTTGGAAGTTACAGAACACGTTTTGCTTCTTTAAAACGTGCTGGTGACTTACGGGTTTATCAAGGCTTTATGATGCCTATCAACCACCAGGCAGGCTATGAGGTACTTAAAAACAATGCTTAAGATATTAGTTGAAAGAGCTGTACTGCATCATGCATCACTTCTCTTTGCTTTGACGCCCGATCGAAATTCACATGTTGTTTCACGTCACAATAACCTGTATAAAAAAATCTCTCCAGATTCCCGCTGTATACGCATTTTTTTAAAAATAGATATCTTCATTTTTGAAAAAAAAAAAAAAAGGAACAGAGCGAAAAAAAAAAAATTGAGCGACCTCGTATCGAACCAGTGTCACGGCAAAACAAATTCAAATCTGGCCCGTTCAGCGCCTCATCCGAATGTGCTAACAGAAAGTACTAAGAGCTTAAGGTGTTATAGTGACTTGATCGCTTAGCGAAACAAAAGGTTTCTTTTGTTTACCATTCAACAAAAGGTCCCCAGAGGATGCCCTTGGGAAAATGTGTTTTTTTGCATACGTAATGTCTCAAAAAGGAAGCAAACTTCAGGGAAAAAACATGCAGAACATTGTTTGACACACGGAAACAAAACTGCATGCGAAATTTGGAGCGTTTTTGACAAAGTTCACTTTTCAGTAAAAAACCTAACGCCCTTTTTCCACCGAAGCCTTCAGTTATGATTTTAGAGACTCTGAAGCAAGATGTAACCGAAAAGACTTGCCATTAATTAGCAAATTTTCATGTTGTTTTTGGGACCGATCAGATTTTGGTCCGACAACGGTACGGTTATAAATTACGTGGAAGTAGTCTTGAAAATTTATACGGACAATGGAGCGGCTGTGAACAAGGATATTCTGTATACCTAAGAACCCATCTCTTGCCGGTTAATAACAATTTATCAATGCATCTTTTCTGGTCTAAACTGCAATATCAAGTTTAAGGTTGAGGCTTTTTGAACAAGAAAAATCTTTCAAGATGACGACTAACCTGGCCACTTCCGGTTAAAGTTTCAACAAAGCGTGGCGGTAAAAATCAGCTGTTTAATTTCAATATTATTGATACTTTTCTTCTTCTCAGTTATGATTTTAGAGACTCTAAAGCTAGATCTAACGGAAAAGACTTGCTATTAATTAGCAAATTTTCACGTGTTTTTTGGGACTGATCAGATTTTGGTCCGGTGACGGTATGGTTATAAATTACGTGGAAGTAGTCTTGAAAATTTATACGGACAATGGAGCGGCTGTGAACAAGGATATATTGTATACCTAACAACCCATCTCTTGCCGGTTAATAACAATCTACCATTGCATCTTTTTCGATCTAAACTGCAATCATGATAAGTGAATAACACTTGAGACTGCTTGAAAATCGCTTTGATTCTTTAGATTTCAAATACATGCAATTGTACTTAATTGCAGTCTCACTTTTCCAGTCTATATGCAAAAAGTGTCTGAATAAGTTCTCTTACTATAAGTGCTTACCTGGCGTCAGGTTTAGAGGCATGTCTCTTTTCTATAATCTCTTAAAAGTGAAGCAACATTAAAAACCTTAGCCCAGCAATAAATTGGTCATGAGTGCATCTTTGCGGCGAGTAATGCAAATTCAGGTCGATTCTTGCGTACGCGATATGCCAACTTATCTGTAGTTTGCTGGCTTTGATTGACTTAGAATTCAGTTTTTCTCGTCTAGATTCTGCTCGTTGATACTTCTGAGAATGATTGGTATAGAACTTGCACGAGAACCTGAAGAACTATAAATGGTTGTTTAATTATTAATACCCAGTCCCCCTGTACAAACGGCCTACGAATTTTAAATTGGGGATGTCTAAGATGGTCCGTTTTCCCCGTCAAGTTGCTGAATGTCTGACTAAATTGTTAGAAAATGTCTTACTAGAACACTTTCCCTTACTCTATCCCTTTATTGCTTTCTTAGTCAACGCATGTACAGTTCCATGGAGGTAAGCAGACTAAATCAGTGTACTGTATACCAAAGATTGGACAGGGGAGGAGTGGATTTTCCTTCACTGGTTTGATAACTGGGGAAATACAATATTTCAGCTTTCTTGGAGTCCTATAAACTTGAACTTTTTTGGCACCCCAGCTGTAGAAATGCTGGTTTACTCTGATTTCCATAATCAGAAGCGATAATCCTCAGGACGACCAGTATGCTTGCTGTAGAAACCTGAGTAACAGGCCTTTCTTAGCAAGAGGGTAGGGGTAGGGAGGAATTGCAGGGTGATCCCTTCTCCTACCTCGCGAGAAACATAGGCTATTGCTGTAGGTGATATGGTAAAGTCGTCACGAGGCCCAGTGTCTTATACCTGCCAAAGATTAAATTGGTTATTGCTCTTCCTCCCTGGACGATAATTACCGGCTCCCATTTATACATCTGGGTGGAGAGAGGGATTGTGAAAGAAAATTGCCTTTTACAAAAAGACATGGCGACGCCTTAGTATTTAGGAGCGCTCCATCCGAGGTCTATCCACCTAACCATTAGGCTGCAACTCTGCTTTAGCGTAGAATCCGAATGCGCCGTTTTCTACATTACATGTTTACTTCAATCTGTCGTACACTGATAAAACGGAACAGGGAAAAGAAAACGTATGGCCAGCACTTTAAAAGAACGTTGCATGACATTCTGTCGGTTGATTTGTAATTTACCAGAAAAGAAACTGCGATCAATTAATTAAGCTAATTAAATGTTTTCAATCTGTTAGCGAATTTGTTCATTTGAGTGCGCTTGAAAGGCAGAGGAGCAACAGTCTGGCTATTACAATTTAGTCTGCTGGAAAATTAAAAAAATGAGCATACAGAAGTTGATTCTCAACCAAGCTGGCTCGCTGGCATTACAAAGGATGAATGCCACGTCACCGCCGAAAATGCAGCAGTTTGCGTGACCAAAGTGGGCCATGTCAACACCATTTCCATCAAGAAAATCAAAGAGAAAAAAAAAATTGAAGAAACCGAGGAAAGTTACCGCTGACGTTTCAGATACCATGTTTCACGAGCTCAACAAACTACAGATAAGTTGGCATATCGCGACCTCGTCACGTACGCATGAATCGACCTGAATTTTAATTACTGGCAGCAACGACGCACTCACGACCAATTTATCGCTGAGCTAAGGATTTTAATTTTGCTTCACTTTCAAGGGATTATAGGAAAGGGGCATTCCTCTAAACCTTAAGCCAGGTAAGCATTTCAGTATAGTAAGAGAATTCATCCAGACTGTCACACTTTGCGTATAGACTGGAAGAATGAGACTGCAATTAGGTACAATTGCATGTATTTGAAATCTCCTAAAGGTTCAAAGCGATT
>JAHPZR010000452.1:0-10000 GCA_019787425.1 Platygyra sinensis | reverse complement strand
GCAAGTGAAATTCATGTTATGTAGACTTCAAGGTAGTGGAATCGACTAGCCTTCTTCCTGCAATGAATGACTTAAACCTAAAATGCGTTTCAAAGATGCATTCACCATCCATTACGCATCAAGGTCTCCGTTTATCATTATGTTATATTTATAAACATTATTTTCCGAAGATACACCGTACTATCATCTACTGCTAACACGAAATACTTCACAGCGCAATAAAACTCATTTACAGATATTAATGGTTTAGTAAGTTGGTTCCAAAAAAAAAACGTTTTTACTAGCGACGCAAGCAAAAGAACAAGCACAGCAATTCTTTTTTCACCTTCAAAACGGCTTTGAAGTAGGCGTAAGCACAAGCGCAAGCAAAAGCACAAGGATATTTTTTTGCTTGCGTTTGCCCTGTGAAAACAAGATACCGCTCAGGAACAACATTAGCACAAGGATACAATTACCACTTGTGGTTATGTTTAGCCAATGAAAACACTGGATCCTGATTACCTCGTGCTTAAACAGTTTGAAATGTTCGAATGATTTTGCTTGTGATTGTGTTGGGCCGAATTTCGTTTTTACTTGGGTTTTTCCCATTTCTTGCGCTTGCGCTGGTGCTTGCATTGCTATTGCAAACCAGGCTTTACTTGTTTCTTGTTCTTGAGGACACCCGACGTTAGTTTTCCACCATTTCCGTTTCAGTTTTTCAAGAAATCGATTCTCGTGTAGACGTAGAATGGCCAGCGTGAAATCTTTAGTGTGCGGATCGTTTCCTTGTAAAGCGAGTGCAAGTCCATTTGCCTTATTCAGACCTAGAACTGATTAAAGCACAGAGAAGTGATGGCTAGAAACGTAACAATGATTCAATAGTTGTGTCTCGTCAGCACGGTGTAGCAAGTAATGATCATCCACAAAATGCAGACGGTGATGACCTCAAATAAAACTCAAATTCAAATTTTTGCAGATTGGACAACGTCACATGCAAAACGTGTGACAAAGGACAACAGGAAAAATCCAGAATATCATGTCGTTGTCGTGGTAAGGAGACTGCTGGCAGCTAAAAACTGCCCCGTAGAAAATTCATGGCCAAACCATGTCAACAACTGTATGAGTAGTCACTCCCTCTTGCACTTATAAAATAATCCAGACCCGACAAGAGGTATTTATTTATTCTTTTTAGAAAAAATAACTTCAAATTGAGCATTTACCTACTGTCAGGTCACAAGGAGGCTGGTTAGCGATATATCTGAGGGTCGGCCCGTCTGTAATAAACACAAAGTCCTGCCTGTCTAGCACCAATTGAGTTCCTTCAGATGCACTTTGAACTGCTGTGCCTCCCGTTTGAATTCTGTACCAGATCTTTTTGTATGTTTCATACTGGCTCATCTTGAAAGCCTCGTACGTACTTGACGCTTCCACCACTGCTACTTGATAAGATGATTTCACGATGTCTTCAAGGTTGTTGATGGGCTGAACAGCGTTCTTTATGGTGAGAAAGGCGGCAAGATTGGCCGTGTAGGTTGATATCGATATAAGAATAGAGAACCAGTAGCAACCCGCTAGAATTCGACCTTCAAGTAAAGAACCAGAGAATCAAAAACTAAAGAAAACAAACAGAGGACGTTGTTGCGAATTCGATGTTTTAAGTGGTAGGTAGCCCGTTCCAGGCTCTCTGTCAGTGGAGGATTAAAAAAGCGGGCGTGCGACGAGTGGGGTCTGGTATGGAAAAAGGAACAGGCTAAGTGGTAGGTAGTTTGCAGTCTAAACAGAACGCAGGGTTGTCGGAAACAAAAAGGTTATTTATTTCACACGAACGCAGTAATTCCACACAAGACTTCACGACAAGCACACGCTAGACTTGTAAACTATAGTTCGACCTCCGTCACTCTTGTATAAACTCAGCCTCTTGCCAAATATCCACGTAACCTCTTTGTTGCCTTCAACAAACACGACCTCCGTCGAGACTTTACACGCTACCTTCGTCACACTTCAGTAAACACTACTGACTCACGAGATAATTCTCTCTTTAACACTCCTGGGAAAAACCTCAAACACTCCTGGGATAAACCCATATAAGATCTGCACAGATTCGCTTATGTACTTTACAGCATAAAATTCTAGAACTTTCCGGCTCTACTAAATAAAGTAACATTATATTATTAAACTATTTACAGCAGCAGACGTAAACGACTAAAATAAATTGCTTAGTCACTGTGATGCGTCACTAATAGCGCTGTGCACTAATGACGTCACGAATTTCAGACCCCCGTTGAGACTCAGACAAACAAAGTCCAATTCTGTAAGAGAAGTAAAGGAAATGTATGCGAATGGCGAGTAGTGCGCAGTAATGTTTCACTGTTTTAACGGATGAGGATGGTGTACCTGGATCTAAATTCGAACGAGAGCCGGAGGAATACACTGTGGAACAGTTGAGACGATGGCTGAAATGTAGGGGCTTGAAATTGAACGGAAAACGAGATGATCTTCTGAAACGTGTAAGCGATTGCTTGAAGAGCGGAAATCACCACACGCCGGCTCGATCCAAGCGTCGACAATGGCAAATGGTTTGCCGCAAAAATTGTCAAGGAAAGTTCAGGGATACAAGGAAATTGTCCGTTAAACTCAGCTCCTGTTATTCCTTCGACCGGCTGGCGCGCTTTTCCGTCGCAGAACATTCCTTCGCTTTACAACTATGGACACGTGCATTATTATGCGTTGGAGTCCGAAAGTTCTAATCATAGCCGGGCCCGGCGTCACAATTTAGTATGCAAGTTAGCAACTCATTCACGGTTAACGTCATATTTTGTCGCTCAAAAGCAAATACTTGGAGACTTAGAAACATATCTTGCAACAGAAATGAGCCAAACAATACACTAACAAATGGCAAATTATAGAGTTGTCAAACTAAACGAAGCAAGACGCAGATAACAGCGGAAATCATGCAGACCTATGACCTCATAAATTTGCCGTAGCACGATCTAATGGCTCTAGTATTTCTCCTTATAACACAATACGAAATGCCCTTCATAAACAAGAGTGAAGCGACAAAAAGGTCGAAAGACCGAAAAATAAACGGCAAATGTACAAATGCCACGAACCGTAGGAGTCGTGTTTGGCCTGTCTATTTTATTTACCATCATTAGCGGATCAGGAAATTCGGCCGTGGGACCTTTTCCTCCGGGCCAGTGAAGCGCACAGATATATGTGTTTCTTGTGATACATTTATCGGTAAAATGTTCTCTTGAACAAGCCCCTATCCAACGCTTACACTTCTCAAAGTTCTTGCCGGTTGGTTTCGGGAACAGTATAAACACTTTCTCTCCCGATTCGTTCAACTCGTTGAGGGATTTTGGCCATCTGTCGGGATATCTCGAGTCGGTTTTACACTCATCCCAAACAACAGTGTTTGGTACCAGCCATTCCTTGTCTTTCTTGAAGCTAACTCTTCAATTGATGAAGTTTTTCGCTCTTTTCCTTCGATACCGCACTTCACGCTCATAAATTTCTTTGTAGCGGGTCGCAATGTTTGTCTGAGTCTGTGCGGGGGGTCTCATGTGGCGAAATCTATTTTTAGTAATAGTGCAAAGCGCTATTTGTTCCCAACCAATACTGAATCATTCTACCGTGTAGCGTTACCTCGGCAGATTCATTTAAGAGCCGTCCGCTATAATTTTCAACTATCGTCATTTGGACGAGAAAAAATGAAATTCCTCAAACTTTCACAGATGAACGGTCTAGATAAGTGATTCACAAAAATATATTTTTCAGTTCAATTCGATTCGTATTTTAGCGCTGGGGCGACCATCTTGGTTTTGCCCCTCTGAGAGGGCTTTCAGCAGCCATTTTAAGGCACATCTTTAACAATTTGCCAAGCAAAGAAAACGTTATAATTCCGGGTAAAAACATTATTCGAAACAAGCAACTGTTGCTTGATACGTTGAGAGGCGGTTTTGGTAATTTCATCAACATCTGATTTTTTTACAGAATTTTAAACTTTTTCCCTTTCGAACTACTTGCGAAGCGCCATAAAAATGGCGAATTTTAAAGGAAAATATCGCCAAAAGTACATCACTTGAGATACCCAAACAACCCTCCACTGAAAGAACAATGTCTCAACTGTAAAAATATGCAATAAAATTTTGGGGCAGTCAAAACTGAAAAATCTTAGAAGAAGAAGTTTAAGCTGTGGTTTTGTAAACAAACACCGCCGTCCTAATTGGCGTAATAGAGACCTTAAGCACCGCGACGGGAGGTGGCGACGGGGACGGCACATCCGCGTAAAGGCTGAGGCGAGACCGGCGTCGCGTTTCACTCGCCTAAGCATGTTAGGGAAGTGGTCAAAACTACTACACTCGAACAGGACCCACCAAACCACAAAATAGTTGGTGGTGTCTGCCTGCACCCCCCTTGCTTAAGGTCAAAAGATGGTGTCTTTATTGCATAGCCACCACTCTATCAAGCAGTAAAAAATTACAGTGAGATTCAAACCTATCTTTTCTTGTTTGGCTAGTAATGCATGCCGACTCTTGCTAGCTGAATATCCCTGTGCCAACTTAAATTTAAAAGCCAATAAAATGTTGTTGGTAAAGTTCGAAGATAGGTGGTGTCTTTGAGAACCCCCCTTCCTGCCCGAAAGGTGGGTCCTGTTCGAGTATAGTAGTTTTGACCAGTTCCCTTAAGCAACACTGCGACGGCAACTTAATCCCGCCAGTTTTCTGAAAAGATACCACTTCGAAAATACCTTGAAAACGAGGAAACAATAGACGATGAAGAATTCGTCCTTTTATTGAAGAAAAAGGTTTCAAAGAACCCTAGCTTCCCTTATATATAAACACTACGAAGAATTTGACCTTGAAACCATGAATCCTGTACACTGTAAAGCTGAATTTCGAGTCGAGAAAAATGCTCTTCGTCCTGTGACTTCTGTTGCTGAGGCACTCCTGATCTCCGACACCGCATATTACCACTGATTACAGTCAAACTAAGTGAAGCGTACCCCTCAAGATTGCATGAATGAACTGATTATTTGAAACTTGAACCCGCTAGTCGTTTCAAGAATGCAATAATGAATTGATTATTCGAATATTGAACTCGCCCGCTCGATCCAAGAATACGGCTAATGGGGTTCCGTTTTCGAAAAATCAATTCACTGTTGCGACTTGTAGGTTTCAAACCTACTAGTCTTTTCTAGAATGCAATAGTGAATTGATTTTTCGAAAACGGAACCCGTTAGCCGTATTCTTGGATCGAACGAGCGAGTTTAATATTCGAATAATCAATTCATTATTGCATTCTTGAAACGACTAGCGGTTCAAGTTTCAAAAAATCAGTTCATTAGTGCAATCTTGAGGGGTACACTTCACTTAGTTTGACTGTAAACTGGATCAGTGAAAACTAAAGCACAGAAGTTACAAATGTAATAGATCTTACCGAGTGGATTTCTTCGAGCTTGCGGTTTTCTGTGAATTTGCCGACGAGCGGCTTGTGCTAGCGCATTTTCCTGCTTCAGGGATGTTCATTGGTGAATTTCTCCTCAAAAAACTTTAACAGCAAACACCAGAAAGGCACTTCTTTATGTGTCGTAAGAAAAAAAACGATAAATCAAAGAAAAGGACTAAAAACTTTGCAAAACAGTGAATGTGGCGTCGTCAACGTGCGGACGACGGCGGATTGCAATCAGTTATTCAGTTTCTGCGCATGCCCAAAGCAGAAAATTTGCTTCCGGTATGCCGTCGTCGTGGCTCCCGTCGTGGTGCTTAAGGTCTCTAATAACGTGGAAATAGCGAAGTGCAAAGGAAATTATGATATATTCGACTTACCTCGCAGCATGTCAACAACTGGATGATCCACGATATCTCACGTTATGTTATCAGTAGGTTTCAGCGGCATGTTCGATGATTATTGTGCGAAATCCACTGACACATCACAACCGTTAAGTGTTTCCGAAGCCGTCGTCATAACATCTAGCAATATTAGTTGTCTTCCGCCTCATATCTGCCGTTTACAAGAAGTCTAACAGTTTTCCGAAATCCCAACTGACCCAAACATCTGTCATCAGCCTTTAAAATCCCCCTCTTAATCGCGGATTCTTATCAAGAACTCGTTTAAGTTTAGTTCCGTTTCGATCTATTGAGCACCCTCCATTATTGCACAGATTGCGTTACAGACAACAAATGCACATTCCAATGTGGGTAGGGGTAGGGTGGGTAGAAATAAAGCCATTTTAAACATTTCAGTGGCTAAGCTAGTAATTGGCTTTTGCAGGATAATTTGAATATGAACACTGCTTGGAAATTTGAGTCATTTTGTAGGTTATTTTTGAGCGGTCGGGGGCCGGGGCGTGAATTGTATTTTTTTGGAAAAAAAAAAGAAAAAGAAAAGATAGACAATACGAGGTCAAGAAATTATGATCTGCATATAATCTCTTGATCAGCTTTATCAGTTTATCAATGAGGCCCTGTTAGGGGTTTTCAGTATACTTGATCTTTGGGTAAAAAATTCAATGGGTGATCGATGGGTGTCTAACATTTTCATTTTGAGGTCGATGGAGAAGCACAACATAGCCTTGACTAGGGCTTCTTCAACAGTCCGTTTCAAGTTATTTCACGCCAAGCGATTTAATTGCGTGACAAGAAAGGGAGGCCGGTCGTGGTAAGTTGTAGTGACTTTTTAGTTTTTTGCAAACGTGACTACTTAGCTCTAATTCAGTCGTGTTTAATTTTTAACTGCCTGGGTCGTAAATCACTGAGAGCAATGAAATTAATTGTGTCAATAAAGTATTTTGTTTTTAATGCGAACTAAAATAGTGCTCGCTGCACGCCTACTGAATTGAGTAGGTAAGAAGCCTAGCCGACAGGGGGGGCGGGGGGGGGGGGGGGGGTTGCGTAAATTGTTGCGTAAATTGTATTAAACAGGAAAGAAAAAGAACCGATAGACAGTATGAGGTCAAGAAATTATGATCTGCATATAATCTCTTGATCAGTTTTATCAGTTTAAGTAAAGAAGATACACGAATTTTGGGAAAAAATTAATCTGGTAGGTGTTTAGTTCAGAAAAAAACAGGACATAATAAGTAGGAAATCCATAACATTATTGCTTGCAGATGCTTACCTGAAGTGGTCGACCATTGTGCTAATAACAATAACGCATTTTAAAATGATTCTCGGTCATCATTTGAAGAAGTTTCAAAGAAATGCATTCCGCACTTCCCTTTTCCAGTAATACAACAAACTTTTCGTTTATTTCATTTCTTGTCAAATTTGTTGTTATTAGAAAAAAAGAATGAAAATGCGTTAAAGCATGTTCTAATTAGTTTCTTCTAACTGTACCAAACATATTCAAGCTGGCGACATAAAAGTACTCTGTGGTTGCCTTAACCACGTGATCGTGTTTTGCCTCCGATCAAAATTCATGTTCCTATGCGGAAGACTTTTAGAACGCGAATTATGCTTTTGAAAAGAAAAACTTTTTATACTTGATAGTGGCCAATTTGCCCTCGTTATTGTATTGTGTTACAAGCATTTCGCTGTGTTTCACAACTGTATCGTTGGTAGCTCATTTTAGGTTACCTGGCTCAATTAATCCATGAGAAATTAGGATCCGAAATAGTGTTAAAAAAAATAATATTCGCATGTTATTATTTCATATATTCTGTTTAAGGTAAAATTGGTAATTTTGTGTTTCTTAGAGCAATACGGATAAAATGACCATCAAAATATTCATACTATACCTGCCCTTGCTAGCAGCAGTTGCGACTCGGTTCTTACATGTAAAGATCCGTTCCGAACATTCAGCGATTTTAGATGGACTTTCACTCCTATTTGGCAGTTACCCAACGGCACACACTGCCCATTTGTAGGTTTTTTGAGAGTTAACTCGATCCGCATGAACCTCCAACATACGAAGAGTAACCACACTTGGCCATGACTTTGATCGTCGGTTGGGCTTCTTACCTACTCAATTCAGTAGGCGTGCAGCGAGCACTATTTTTAGTTCGCATTAAAAACAAAATACTTTATTGACACAATTAATTTCATTGCTCTCAGTGATTTACGACCCAGGCAGTTAAAAAATTAAACACGACTGAATTAGAGCTAAGTAGTCACATTTACAAAAAACTAAAAGGTCACTACAACTTACCACGACAGGCCTCTCTTTTTTGTCACGCAATTAAATCGCTTAACGTGAAATAACTTGAAACGGACTGTTGAAGAAGCCCTAGTCAAGGCTACGTTGTACTTCTCCATCGACCTCAAAATGAAAATGTTACACACCCATCGATCAGGTGATACACCACATGGCACCAGAATAACTTTAACCTAACCCGGCGTTCCCGCACCCTGGCCGCGGGTTAGGAGGAAAAGGCCATGGGAACGAGGTTGCTTTTAACTTACACCTATTTCTTAAATTTCCGCCCTCTATTCTATCCCTCCGGCCTCATGAGTTTACGTAATTGGTTTCAAGAGGTGCAAGAACAGCTTTCGAAGCTACCAAGTATATCCCTAAGGCCTCGCTTTAAATTTTCATCTCCTGCCCACCCCTTAGCGTGTTGTATCTAACGCAATCTCATTGTGTAATGAACTTAAACGAGTTAGTTCATGAGAATCTTTGGTTAACAAGAGGATTTGAAAGGCTGCTAAAAGAATTTTGAGTTGGTAGATATTTTAGCAAAATGGTAACTTCTTGGAAACGGCGGTTATGAGGCGAAAGACACGTTGTATTGATAAATGTTCTGACGCACTCTTCGGAGAGAAATTTCGTGTATCCTGTTAAATGTTTTACCCAAATATCAAGTATACTGAAAACCCCTATTGTCTATCTTTTCTTTTTTTTTTTTTTGTTTTTTTTTTCCAAAAAAATACAATTCACGCCCCGTCCTCCGACCGCTCAAAAATAACCTACAAAATGACTCAAATTTCCAAGCAGTGGTTCATATTCAAATTATCCTGCAAAAGCCAATTACTAGCTTAGCCACTGAAATGTATAAAATGGCCTTAAAGCCGGTTACGTTTTCATTTCTACTCACCCTACCCCTACCCACATTGGAATGTGCACTTGTTGTCTGTAACGCAATCTGTGCAATAATGGAGGGTGCTCAATAGATCGAAACGGAACTAAACTTAAACGAGTTCTTGATAAGAATCCGCGATTAAGAGGGGGATTTTAAAGGCTGATGACAGATGTTTGGGTCAGTTGGGATTTCGAAAAACTGTTAGACTTCTTGTAAACGGCAGATATGAGGCGGAAGACAACTAATATTGCTAGATGTTATGACGACGGCTTCGGAAACACTTAACGGTTGTGATGTCTCAGTGGATTTCGCACAATAATCATCGAACATGCCGCTGAAACCTACTGATAACATAACGTGAGATATCGTGGATCATCCAGTTGTTGACATGCTGCGAGGTAAGTGGAATATATCATAATTTCCTTTACACATCGCTATTTCCACGTTATTACGCAAATTAGGACGGAGGTGTTTGTTTACAAAACCACAGCTTAAACTTCTTCTTCTAAGATTTTTCAGTTTTGACTGCCCCAAAATTTTATTGCATATTTTTACAGTTGAGACATTGTTCTTTCAGTGGAGGGTTGTTTGGGTATCTCAAGTGATGTACTTTTGGCGATATTTTCCTTTAAAATTCGCCATTTTTATGGCGCTTCGCAAGTAGTTCGAAAGGGAAGAAGTTTAAAGTTCTGTAAAAAAAATCAGATGTTGACGAAATTACCAAAACCGCCTCTCAACGTATCAAGTAACAGTTGCTTGTTTCGAATAATGTGTTTTTACCCGGAATTATAACGTTTTCTTTGCTTGGCAAATTGTTAAAGATGTGCCTTAAAATGGCTGCTGAAAGCCCTCTCAGAGGGGCAAAACCAAGATGGTCGCCCCAGCACTAAAATACGAATCGAATTGAACTGAAAAATATATTTTTGTGAATCACTTATCTAGACCGTTCATCTGTGAAAGTTTGAGGAATTTCATTTTTCTCGTCCAAATGACGATAGT